>JASIRB010003483.1:0-119309 GCA_030323885.1 Branchipolynoe longqiensis | reverse complement strand
AATTCAAGTGTTGGTTGATCAGTTGCAAGCTCATACATCAGGATTACATAGCTAATAACTTTCCTGATATATATATATCGATATGCAATGAACAAAATTCAAGCATTTCATTGAACAATCATTGATATGTATGCTGTTGCCATTGGTTACCGATGTATAATAATCATGTGTGGTGTTGTTCTACGTATTATCTTACTTGCTTATTAATTAGAATGTTAATTACAAGCATCTGTTAAGTTCATAATGCAATAAGTCCATTTATAAGGTCATTATCTGGGCCATTAGCATGCATTGATGGTTGCTAGGCAACCTAATTTTGTGAAGGATGAAGCAAGGGTGGGATTTTAGGGGACTTTTGATATTTTGTTTAATATACTACACTAAGCTTATATAAAAAAAATTAGCTTGACATTATTTTTTCCCAGGTTTTACTGTTCTGGTAGCTAATGCTCCTGACCTAATAGGGCCCTTCTCGAGTACACAAACTTTATCGCTGTATGTGCCATTGACAATGATTTTAAGGATGCTGTGCACGTAGCCTATGACAACTCAGTGCATAAGAAAGCTGCTATATATGGTTTCTCTGCCTTCTCAGAGGCATATAATGGTGGCAGTGTTATCCACTATGGCACTCAGCATGTGATGTATAAGAAACCGGGGGTGGCATCTCTGGGCGCGCATCGATCTCCGATAGGAAGCGCCCATGCTTTAGGTGGAATAAGGACACCTGTGGCAGCTCCGAGGAGAACTGTACCTATACTCATGTTTGCTCAAAATGTGGCAGCAAATCCCACAAGCATATAAAATGTACCAGGGACTGACGTGTGACAGGGGCTGAGGGGGGTATCGCTGATATCAACGTTAGTGACGACGTACTCAGTATTAGCCCTAGACCCCACGCCCCGGGTGACTGTATGCCTCGTAATGGTTGCAGTGGATGCAGCCATGATGGCACCGTTTGTATTGGCCCTAACACGCATAATCATATTGTATGTGTTAGTTCTAATGTTGGCCACTCAGGCCGCCACAGTGTGGCTGCCCCACCCGGTGGGAGCCGTGCCGCTGCCGCCGCACGCGCCCGCCGGTGTAGGGCTGGTGGTGCCAGCGCGACCACGTGCGTTGGGGACGCTGGTTTTGGTGGGGTTTCTTAACCTGATGCGCCCCGCGGCTCAAATACCGCTGTTATGCAACCCGCAACAGTCGCCGTGGAGGAGTCCCGGGTAGGCGATGGCCCCGATGATAGGCGACACCCACCTGGCGACCGGCCCACTGTTGCCACAGAAAATTCCAGAGCCCGTGGCGGCGAACCCGTGGCTGCTGGTGACCCAGCCAGTGGCAGCCATGGTGGCCTTCATTGCCACGTGGAGACATGATTACCATGACCAGCGGGGCTGGTTCTCTGTTACTAGCAGTGGAGATGACCCGACTGTTCTCACCGTGACTGCGCAGGACTCACCCGGTCAGCCTGAGGTCATATTGAATGTCGCCGATGCCTGTGTTGCAGGCTGTTGTGGCTGTGTTCACTATATCGCCGGCCGCCCGGCCCAGCTCCGCCCTTGTCGGGTCTTCTCCAAACTCTTTCTTCGGGGTGACACCGACCCTGACTTCAACTATATTCTCAGGGGCGCTTGTTTCGGGTTTAGGGTGATAAACCCCTCCTGTGACCTTGACTATGACTCCTGCCACAGGTCCATCCGTGACGGCAGGCCCAGCTGTGTCCACGACCTCTTCTGCATCCCCAAGGGGGGGAGGCGGCGGTAGGATGATCGTTGACTGCAGCAAACCTCGGGGTCGTTCTGTCAACAGCTGTACTGACCAGGTCTGTGTAAAATTCAGGTGCAATTCCGTTGACTCCGTCGCTGAACTGATGGAGGCTGGCGACCATAGGTGCACCGTTGCCATCAGGGATTCCTACCGGGCCGTCTCCATCCACCCCGACGACCGGGATCATCAGGTACTCCGCTGGGATTTTGCTGAGGGCGTAAGTACCTACCTGAAAGATAATAGACTCTGTATGGGACTTTCCTCCAGCCCTTATGTCTTCAGCAAGATTTCTGAGTTTTTCGTTCGCTGTGCTACGTGTGGCAGGGTCGTCAACTACCTCGATGACTTCTGCATAATCAGCAGCGACATCGACAGAGGATGCCGGGACCAGGGGAAGATGATCGCCATCCTCCGCTGGGTAGGCTTACTGGTCAGTTTAAAAAAACTTTCATCTCCCAACACCCTGGTACGGTTCCTCGGAATTAACATTGACTCTGTTAACCTTGAGATGAGCCTACCAGATGACAAGCTCGCCTGCCTCCTGCTCACCCTCGAGGAGCTCTCCGGCAGGAAGAAGGTGTCCTGAAAAACACTTGAGCGCCTTGCCAGTCTTCTCGCCCACTGCAGCAGGGTCGTCAGGCAGGGTCGCACCTTCTGCCGCAGGGTGTATGACGGCATCAGCAACATTCGTGAACCCCACCACCTGGTCCACCTCTGAGGGGAACTCAGAGACGACATCACCTGGTGGAGGGGGTTCATGGCCAGGTTCAACGGCAAAGCTTGCATCCTTGGTAGCTTTGCCCCTCACGTCTCCACCTACAGTGACGCCTCAGACTATGGTTATGGCACCACCCACTCTGACGGCTGGGTCGCCGGCGCATCCCGGAACGAGGACGACGCGGGGCTCAGCGAGGTCCTCGATCACCACCACCTCGCTCCTCACCAGGTCGGGCCTGAGGCTCACATAAACACAAAAGAAATGTGGGCCCCCTATGCCACTGCACTCACATTGGCCCCCCCGCTGGAGGGACACCTCAGTGGTTATGGTCACTGATAGCACCACCGTCCATGCGGCCCTAAACACAGGTCGATCCAGGTCTCCCGAAATGATGTTCTTCCTCCGCCGGCTGTTCTGGCTGGCCACTGACTATAACTTTCAGATCTCATCTGTTTATATTAGCAGCGGGGACAACAGGGTTGCTGATGCCCTCAGCCGCTTGAACGTCCCTGAAAGTGCCGAGCGCCTCCGTGACGCCGACTCCGGCAGAACCATGTGCCTGTTTGACGGAGAAATTTTGTGTTGTTCCAGAGTTCGCGCAGCTGGTCACAGAGAAGTGCAGGTTCCAGAGCAAGTCATATGCGAAAAACTGAGTGACAACTAGGGCGGTATAAGTGCGCAAGTATCTGGAATTCGTGGGGGAGTTTGCGGAGACCCACTCCCCGATCCCCTGCTTCTCCCTCCAGGTCACGCTCTATGCAACCTGGCTCGCCAGGACGCTAAAATAGTCATCGGCGCTCAACTACTTGAGCAGCCTCAATAACTTCCTGAGGCAGCATGGCTCCCCTCCGATAGTCTACACAGACTATGAGATAGCCTCCACCCTTAGGGGGATTCGCCGCGAGCGCTCCTTTGCTCCCCGACAGGCTCTCCCCCTGCTCCCCTCCATTCTCCTCAAGATGCTGGCCCTGCTGACTTCCAACTCGGGCCATGTCGCTTGGCATGCCGCACTGCTGTGCAGCTTCAGGGCCCTCCTGAGCAAATGCCAAGTGACCTCATCCGAATCTTCACTGCTCCGCAAGGATTTTTCATTCTTCCCCTGGGAACTCATTATATATATACGCTGCTCTAAGATGATACAGTTTCGTGAGCGGGTGCTCCAGGTCCTGGTCGCCCGTTGCCTGAATACCAACATCTGCGCCCCAACATCTGCACAGTCCACTGGACAGAGCGGCACTTTTGGGAGGTTTCCTGCTCCCCAGGAGGCTATGGCTTTCCGCTTCCCATCCCAGGATGGAGACTCAGCCCCCCTTCCTTACCCCTACTTCCAGGCGACACTAAAACTGTTCTCTGAGAAGGCGGGCCTGGATACGCATCAGGTCTCGTCCCACTCCCTACGCCGGGGCAGGTGTACCTTCCTGTCCATGACAGGGCCCTCACTAGAGGAGCTCCGCACAAGGGGGGACTGGTCACGTGACACCATCTTCACATACTTCAAGACCCCCCCTGACACTCAGGATAGTCAATGATATGAAGGTTGCCACCGCGCTGGCGGCCTCAGCTGAGCAGACAGATGAACTGTATTAGCTTCCCACTCAGTGGGTGGACTGTTGAACTGACCGTTGGAATGGACTGTAGTGGGTGGGGGGACTATGTCCTTTGGCGTTGTTCCTCTAGCCAGAGTAAATACACTCTCACCCACTACCTGTCTTCCTCTTGTTCAATATGTAGGAAAACTACTATATGCTGTATAAGAATTATACGAGTATAATAACCCGGAATATTCCTCCTCTCCCTCATCGTTTGCCCAGTCCCCGGGACTCTGGAGACTCTCATAGTCATCTACTACTCCAGGCTCCCCCACCTCAGCTCATTGGGGGTGCCCCCCCCCCCTTCACACTGTAACCGTCACTCACTGTACCGCTGGATTTTTCTTTTTTTCTTAGGCAAGGGGCGTTGTTCCTCTAGCCAGAGTAAATACACTCTCACCCACTACCTGTCTTCCTCTTGTTCATTATGTAGGAAAATTATTATATATATATATATATATATATATATTTAATATAGCAGACACTCAAAATCGATGAACTATTCAAGGAAAGGGGCAAGCAATGAAGACAAGTTAATCATCATCATCATCAATCCTTTAACTGCGAGGGTCGTTGGCGAACCACAGATGACTTTGCAACCAGTTTTCTCCATTTCCCCTTGTTCGCCACTGCCCTCTGGGACTCACTGGACTTGAGGCGTGACCATTCAGTGATGTTGTCTTCCCACCTCTTTCTTTGTCTGCTGACTTGTCTTCTTCCCGCCTTTCACTGAGCCTTGCAAGGCTAATGAAGGCCCAGCTAAAAAAAACGGCGGGGTGAGATCAAAGCACAGCGTGCGTGTGGCTTATACATGCCTGAGTTCATGGCAGTGAGAATGAGGCATGGAGTGAATGCTGCATAGAGGAAGGAAGTGTGATTGGATGGATGCCGGACACGTGACGAGAAGGGCGGGCCGTGGAACGTCTGCAGATTGTGGCGGCTCTGTAGAAGTAAGCGGGTGTCAGAGGAGAGCCAGGCCGAGTCACGAGACGGGGGGGGGGGGGGGGGGGGGGGGACTGGGCGTGGGGCAAACAGGTGAGGAAACAGATGGACGGGGGGTAGGGGGTAGTGGGAGTGAAACAGATGGAATGACATCAAGACAGAAGGAGTAAGGGCGAGAGAGAGAGAGAGAGAGAGAGAGAGAGAGAGAGAGAGAGAGAGAGAGAGAGAGAGGAGAGAGGAGTGAGGAAGGAGTAGGTAGTAAGAGGGTAGTGGGAAGTAATAGGTGGAATCATCTCGAGATGGAAGGGGTGAGAGCGAAACAGGGAATGGCGATGAGAGTGAGTGGGTACAGAACACGGGCAGAGAGTGAGAATGCAGAAGTGAGCTCAGGTGGAGGGAGTACCGAATAGAATTTATACATGCCTATATATACCTTGAAATATGCACATGTAGTACCAACACTTTGAGTTAGACATCCCTAGGTACACATATGCATGTACACATATACATATACGGATACATAAGAACATATGCTGATGCAATAACCACGCGCTGTGTCATTGAAACTGCACATTGGTTCTTCGTTGAGCTACAAGCCTACACTGGTCCCATACCCTTTTCACTACACCAGTTACACACAGCTGAGTGGCGCTCAGCTCCCCCCGTTGGTCACGAGACCTGGAACTGCGCGCCTCGCTGGGTCTGTCTCACTTTGCGCATGCGCGTCCCTCCGTGCGCAGCCCCACCCTCGACAGTGGGACCTGGAGGCCCCCTGGAGAAGCGCGGCCCGTGCCCGCCCGCCCGTCCGCCGGCACCGAGCGCCCGCCCAGACGGCCTGTGTCCCCGGGACCTGGACGCATAGAGCCGGGTGGTCCGCCCGCCCGACAGCCGTGCCCAGGTAGGTGTGTGGCGGGGGGGGGGGGGGGGGGGTCTCCGACCGGGGCGTCCTGTCCGTCTGACAGCTACAGCTCGCGGGCTGTTTGTTGGAGTTTTTCGTCTTAGCATCATCTAAGGTCATATTAAGATGTGGGTACCGACTTGTAAGAGTGCGCACTCATGGTGACTTTATAGTGCTGCACCACTGGGAGACCAGGCTGCTGGCACCAATACCCGATTTCTCACTCAGTCACATTATCTTGATAGTGAATTAACCAGGCATTGTTCTATCCTAGTAATGCAGAGCGCCAGGCTGGGTAGCGACACATATATAGTAAGTCATTAGTTTAACTCAACTGGGAATCCAACTTCCGACCTTCTGCAGTCGGCCACCGCATCCAGTTTCTTGCAGTCCTTAAAGTTGAATAGTCTGAGAGTTTGAGTTTCTGTCATTTAACAAATATAATTATCGCTATTATCTATCTTACTGTAGTTTGAAGTAACTTTTATTTCAAATGGCTAACATTGAAACTATTTTAAGTGAAAACATGCTAAATTACGTACATAAAAAATCCATAGACTTTACCAGGAACAGGTTCTATTAAATTGGCTTAGTATCCCCTTCTAAGCAACAATACGTGCGTAATAACTTACGTAAGTGCACCAATAGTTCAGTATGGAGGATGAAATCTAAGAAAGGGTTTTGGTTTTGAATAGTGTTCGCTTGTATCGGACTATGCAGCTTTAACGATTGCACCAGTATCTATGTTAGATATATAGGGTCTAATCTGTGTCAGTTTTGGGGTTTGGGAAAGTTTATGCTTTCATCGGACTATGCAGCTTTCAAGGCATTAGTTTGACTCAGCCAGGGACTGAACCAATGATCTTCCGCACAGAAAGCAAGTGCTGTACTCACTCAGCTATTTCATCTGTTGCGTGGTTTTTTGTTTGCTTGTTGCTGTTTTGCACCCAGCAACATCTAAGGTCATATCCGGATGGGTACTGAATTGTGACAGTGCACACTCATGGTGACTTTAAAGTGATGCCCGACTGGGAGACCAGGCCGCCGACTCCATGGCCCAATATACAGTCACCTTATGTTAATACTCAGCTAACGAGTCATTGTCCTATCCTGTTAGTGTGAGCACCAGGCTGGGCAGAGACAAGTATCAATTTGATGTCATTGGTTTGACTTGGTTGGAACTTGAACTCCGGACCTTCCGCATGAGAAGCCTGCGCTCTATCGATTCTTTCTAGAAATTATATTTGGTTGCCAGTACCTTCAACCAGCCCTGGCCCTTTCTTGCCTTTATCTCAAGTTGACTGCGAATAAGAATAAACTATTGTCACCTCCACTTCCGGTTCCACCTGGCGAATCAGAACATGGCTTATGTAGCAGTCACACTACTACGACAAGGCCGACGACAGCCCAATGACTTGTCGTTTTGCTCTGTCGTCGGCTGTCGCTACGGTGTCGTTATGTTGTCGTTCGGCTGTCGCCGCGACACCTCCGCGACAACTCCAGTTTCTCCACTGTCGCCCGGTTGTCGTCGGGTTTTTGTGCATGTTGAAAAACCTTGGCGACAGACGCTGTCGTTCGGCTGTCGCTACGTTGTCGCTACGCTGTCATTTTGTCGCTAAGCTGTCGTTAAGCTGTCGCCGGGGCCGTTTCTTCATATACACACACAGATACACACACAGAGACACACACAGAGGCACACACAGAGACACAACACAGAGTCACACACACAGACACACACAGACACAGAGACACACACAGAGACACAGATACACACACACAGACACACAGAGACACAACACAGAGACACACACACAGAGACACACACACAGACACACACACACATAGACACAGAGACACAACACAGAGACACACACACACAGACACACACACAGACACAGAGACACACACACAGAGACACAGATACACACACAGAGACACACACACACAGAATGGGACGGTCCAAACATGGCTCAGTTTAGCTTGCTTAGAGGGATGTTAGGACCGTCCCAAATATGAAGACTGCTTCCTAACAGGTCCGCCGCATAAACCTACATGTTTGCACCATCCCATTCTTCATATTTCTCATGGAAACTGCTTCATGTGTGTCTCTCTGTGTGTAGTGGTGTGTGTGTGTGTGTCTCTGTGTGTGTATCTGTGTGTGTGTGTGTCTCTGTGTGTGTGGGTCCCATTCTTCATATTTCTTATGAAGACTGCTTCCTAACAGGTCCGCCGCATAGTCTAACACACATGTTTGTACCGTCCCATTTCTTCATATATCATATGAAGACTGCTTCCTCACAGGTCCACTTGCTATCCGGACCGCACTTCGTCCACACCTCTCTCTATCACCTCTCTGCCGGCCTGACACCTCCTTGATATGTCTAAAAAGAGTTCCAGGAGGGGGTGCCCGCCGGCATTTTCACTTTCTACTCTTACTCTGTCCGTGTCTATGGCTCGCCGGATGGTCACCATAGGGCAGATAGGCACGGTCCTTTGACTCAACTCTCCTCATTTCTCTTTCCTAGATTCTGCCCATTCGATTTCTCCCAGGCACACTTCTTCCCCTAACCAGGGTTGTTGTGTTCTTGGGTGGGGCCCTTGACCTATTACGATTTCTCTGTCTGGTTCTTGTTGCTGGAACGACCGCTGCTCCCACCTTTGCCCGCCTTCCTCGAACCCCTGCTGACCGGATGCAAGTGCTACACTACACTACACACACCATACAGCTCTACTACATACATACGGCACGGAGAGATCCGCTGCCACCCGGCGCCCTGGCGTCACTACGTCGTGAAGGATGTCCCAGCCTTCATAACACTTCCTCTACGAAGACCACTTCCTCTACAGAAGACATGTCTTCAAACCAAAGATTGGGCCGACTTATCGGAGCCTCTCTATAATGTTGCAGTTCTGCAACCGGTAACCGTCGTAAGGTTACAAACAACCCAGTACCTACCTACCTCACAGGTCCGCTGCATAAACCTACATGTGATAATGAGTGTGATAGTGAGTGTGATAGTGAGCGTGATAGTGAGCGTGATAGTGAGTGTGATAGTGATAGTGAGTGTGATAGTGAGTGTAATAGTGAGTGTGATAGTGAGTGTGAGTATGATAGTGAGTGTGATAGTGAGTGTGATAGTGAGTGTGATAGTGAGTGTGAATGTGATAGTCAGTGTGATAGTGAGTGTGAGTGTGATAGTGAATGTGAGTGAGTGTGTGTGGTTTATCACACACACAGAGACACACACACACAGACACACACAGACACACACACAGACACAGAGACACAACACAGAGACACACTGTGTTAACATTGTCGCGGCGCTGTCGCGGCGCTGTCGCGGCGCTGTCGCGGCGCTGTCGCGGCGCTGTCGCGGCGCTGTCGCGGCGCTGTCGCGGCGCTGTCGCGGCGCTGTCGCGGCGCTTGGCCCGAATTTGCATATGTCGTCGGGTTTTCACAAAATCCATGTCGCTGGGCTGTCGTCGCCGCTTGTCGTCGTAGTGTGACAGCCACATAAAGTTATCCTAATGCTATATAGATTTCAGGTTTGAATGCTTCTTGCATATTTAGCAAAGGAGGATGTAAAAAAAACACAGTTGTGTTCAAATGTTTGCATAGGTTCTTCAGGTCTGCAGTTTGGCACTAGCAGTTTGCCTGACCCTCGATGTTGAAGGTGCATATTAAAGTTGCATAGTCCTAGCATGTTATGGTTTGTCGGTTAACAACTACTTTGTGATTCACTTTTTCTTAAATTTTGGAGGGGGGAAACTTCCACATTTGTTCCTGTCTATTTGCATTCATGTATCACTAGCGCAGTAATTGCAATGTTATGTATAAATAAGGTCTCTGTGTCATTGACAACCATTGCACATATCACAGACCCACACACATATATATATTTACTGGTTTCTCGGTGCAAGTCTATAGATCTACCTTGGATGGCCCGACTTTTGGGCTTTGGTGTAAGTCAGATTGGGGCATTGGGGCAACTGTGGCAGCAGTTAACAACAAGGTATTCAGTGGCACACTATGGAATTGTTCGCCCAATATTGAATAGTGCACGCACATTAGGCTCACCACCAGAAGTTGCACAGTCGTGATGTCAGTGAGCACTGACAATTTCTTGGTCTAAATACCTTATAGTGCGGTATGTAATGTAAGGAAAACAGCTCCCTTAGGATTTTTGTGCGAAAATTGATTTTTTTGCAGTTCTGGCTTCAATAGGGTTTAGGCTAACAGAAAATGATAGGGTCCAAATTGTCAGACCCCTACCCCCCTTCGTGGGGGGGTCATTTCCGTTTTGAGACCCCCTGCAACTGGCCATTCACCTATCTCTGGAAGTTATTGACCGATTTTCATACTTGAAGTGTCAATTTGTAGGTTTTCAGGTAAGCTGAGTTGATTTGTAGCACTTACAAAGCAACCGGAAGTTTCCTTCTTGCACTTCCGGTCAGTATATAGGGTCTCGCTCCATATCCTCACCATGTATGATCAGATTTTTACAATTTGTGAGACTTTTGTGAAGAACTCTGAGCTGATTCATTGCAAATTTCCTCTGGGAGAGTTATTGAAGTATTTGCTGGCAAACTGTCAAATCCGACATAGAAATTCCGAAGAATCAGTACGCTATTCATCGATGTCTATATCTGGAGTATCCTCCCGAATAGTATTTGCACAGTCACCACCATAGCATTTACAGAGTGGAGTGCAGGGCAGGCCATTCTTCAAGCAGCTACACCTAATTCCCTTGCACCCTGCTTTGCAGCCACATTTGACGAGTTCAACTATAGCCCATGGGGCAGGCAAGGCAAGACATCTCACTGGAACATACACTTCTTTCTCCAATTTCCATCCATTTTCTTCAATTGGAGGAAGGGCCGGACAATTATCTGGGTATGATTTGTTCTGCATTGATTTGTAGTTTGTACGGATGATATGTGGAAGCAATGCAGCACGAGTTGGTGGAAGCATCTTGCCTTCCAAGTTCTTTGACCGGAACAACTCCCACCTGAGTGATGGTAGGGTTGTTGGACCTTTTGAACTGTAGACACAACACACGAAAGTCTTCAATGCCATCACCTGTGTGGGAAGCTTGCCATCATTCATCTCATCAGGAATGTAAATACATCCTAATGCCTTGAAGCAGTCAATGGCAGGATCATCTTCATCAAGCTTCAGGTATGCATTAACCCATGACTTCTTCGAGATTCCAATGAATTTGCCTCCCCAGTCAGCACCAGAGAAGTTGTGGAGTCCAAGGAGCCCTTGACATTTGCGACGGCCAATAACCTGAACTCTCTCAAAGATGTCTATTTCACGTTTCTTCATTCCTTTGCCAGTATGAAACTTCAAGAATGTGGGAAATGTTATTTGTCTGCTGGCGACCAGATCAATTAGGAGCAGGAGTACGTCAGTGTCAGGTGACCATACGGAGATCCGTCGTGAAGCACCACAGACTGCAGATGCAAGGACTTGGTTTGGAATTAGTGTGTCAGCCTCTTCATGTGTATGAGCATACTTGAAACCATGTCCCTTGATATGATTATCATACACGACAACCAGGACGAATGAACATTTGCTTGCAAAATAGTCCAGCAGTCCCTGGCCAAACAGGCATGTGAGTTTCCTCTTTGTTGTTGATGCTGACAGTAGGTCCTTGATTGACATAGTGAGCTTCATTTTGGGATGAACTTCGTACTCAATGGACGTAGTCGGTCGCTTCTGTCGGATCTTGTTCTTCAACGACTTCCACGTATTGATCGAACACAACTCGACCCTCATCATAACTGGCCATCATCGTTTCTATGCGCTTCTTGAATGCATCCTGAAGGTGTGAAAGCTTCAGCATCTTTGACGTCTTTGTCATAGTCTGAAGTACACCCATCGCATCAATGATCAGAACTTTGACTTGGGGATCTTCCTGCACTATGCCAGGCACTGGCAGAACATCAAGGGACTCGACCGTGGCATCTTCAACTGCGTGCATCAGACTGCCTTTGTCAGCTGGGATGTACAGGGATCAATCAACAGCACAGAGAGAGCGGAGCACCGTTGACATCTCATACTCGCCAATAGTCTCCTCAAGTTTTGGAAATAAACCTAGTCGGCTTCCTTGGTCGATTAGAAATCTGCCCAGTAATTCACGCTCCTCGTGCAACTTGATGACCTTATCTCCAATGCGTACTTTCATTATGTCCATCCAATTTGAGAAGGCCTTCAACTTGAGCTTCTTCATCTTGTCCCAAACCGAGAGAGTTGATGTGGAGGTCAAACGTTCATAAACGAACTCTTCGAAGCGCTTCTGACCCTTCTCTGCATAGTGTAGAATATCATGCTTTGCCTCCTCGGACACTAGAGCGCTGTCATTAGGATACTCTTCCTGATTTGATTGAACATTACAGCCCTGGGTTGTGGCCATCTCCATGTTTTCATCCAAGGTAGTTTGCAAATGCCCAGGTGTGAGTGAAATCTTTGGAAAGTATATTCTTCTGCTTTCCCATTTCATAGACCTCAAATCTCAATGTGGTTGTTCTGATGATTGGGTCTTGCACCATGTTCACTTCAAAGGCCGGATATGTCTGTGAAACAAGCTTTTCTGGTATTTCAAGTGGTCGGTTCATCAGCTCCCCATCTTCATCTTGCTGGAACATAACAATCACTCTTCCATGGAAGGTTCCTTGCCCAGTTGGTGTGTCTTCCAAGAGGTCAATATTATCTATCGCAAACCATGTGTTCAGATCCTTCTTGGCAAATTCTGGAAGACAAAATCCACCAGCCTCCTTCATTCGCTGGAGAACACACTGCTCAACTTGTTTCTCTAAGTCAATGATCTTCAGGTAGTCACTTCCAACATAGACAGCTGAGAGGTTCTCGGTGATATTCTTGTCGTGCACTCTAGAGTGAACAGCCAGGGGAAGACCAATCGAGAGAGGGGTTTGGACCGTTTGTTGGAATGCACTGTCTTTCTTCGGCTGGTGTTTTACCTGCCGATCAGTCCGAGTATTCTGAATTAGAAATTGGCTTGTGACGTCGGTAGTTTTGTCCACCTCCTGGTCCCGTATTCCAGACACTTTGACGACGTCACTACCAAAGAGCAGGTGGCTCAAGAAAAACTGTAGTAAAGACGGATTTTCAAATTTTTGAAGTTTCCCGTGTAAGACCAACTACATTGTTGTATCATCCCTTCTCACAGAAGTTTGGTGACCGTCCTGAGGTGATCAACTTTTTCACCATCATCCAACATTGAGTACCTGAGATCCATGGCCTTGCTGACAGCAGTGGGGAGAACAAGATTGTCAGGCTCATTTCGTCTCAGTGAGGCGACAAACTTAACATCTGGAAGATGCTCGCTGATGAGTCTTTTGAGGTATTTCCGATAGTTCTCACTGTCGTTAATATCTATGCAGTACCTTTTCAGAATTGACAAGTATTCATCATTGACCTCAGCCATGCTCAATGTAACATAATCGTCACTAAGGGTGTTCTGAATAGTGAGGAGCAATTGTTCATACATAGTGAGCGAATGAGCGATACATTACTGCGATCCGTCTTCGATGATATTCTCTGTGCAGAGCGCAAACCTGTCAGATGACAGTGCTCTTCAAGAGCTGATGAGTGACTGGGTCCCTCAAGGCCAGCTACACAAACTCTGACCTGGTCATCCAGGGTTTGCTGCTTGATCTCAAGGAGTGTTTTACCCATTGCATCAGTCAGAACACAGTGCAGTGGCTCTGAGTCAGTCTTGGGGCAAAAGTCACAGGTGGAGAACATACACACTTCTTCCTTTGGGACAGTCTTTGATCGCTTTGGCCATACCAATCCCTCAGCACTTGAAGGTCGCCCTTGTCCTTGTGGAGCACAAATAGGTGAATCAGTTTGGGGTCGCTTACTTAGGCATTCAATCTTAGTCTTGTTGACGATAGGTTTCCAACATTCACTATGATATCGAACGGATTTGAGTTCTTCTTCATTCAAGCAGGATAACTGATTCAATAGTTTATGAATGTCACTTTGAGTGTCACCAAGAGACACCCTCTCCTGGCAGCATTGTAAAAGTTCATCTGTCATGGCTGGATTGTTCACCAATCGCCTGTTTGATTTGGCACATTCTTTACAAATCATGCAAACGTTAACCTCCCCTGCAGACATATCAGCCGTATGTGATTTACTGATCTCGTTAATAATGCTGGCAAAGAGTATTTCCGACGGGGCTCAAAACTGTTTTAACACATCTGAAAAACATAAATGAAATCATGCTGATGACAATCATTTATATGGTCCATTATCTGGAATACAAATTTGATGTCCTGGAAGATCTGTAGTGAAGTCTATCACCAAGCTTCAGACCTGAAAGAAAAAAATAGCGTCATTAGTTTCGGTGTTCTGAGACCTTATATGATGAACCGAGAGTCAGCAAAAATACTTGCTGCTGCTTTTGAAGTGCCCACAATCACCTCAGTATGCTTAAATCTCTCAAAACTAAGAAATCGGATCATACATGATGCCGGTGTCCATCCTGAAGGCACATGAGTCAGAGTCAAACCCTAACTTAACAACCGGAAGTGAAAACCTACACCTCCGGTTGCTTTGTAAGTGTCATAAATCAACTCATCATAACTGAAAACCTACAAATCGACACTTCAAGTATGAAAATCGGTCAATAACTTCCGGAGATAGGTGAATGGTCAGTTGCGGGGGGTCTCAAAATGGAAATGACGCCCCACGAAGGGGGGAGGGGTCTGAAAATTTGGACCCCATCATTTTCTGTTAGCCTGAACCCTATTGAAGCCAGAACTGCATAAAAAAAGAAATTTTAGCACAAAACTCCTACGGGAATACATATCATACCATACTATTAGTATTAGCGCCCCTGGTGGTTGGATGTGACACTATTGTCTTGGGTTAAGAGTCGGGGAAGCCCGCCCTGCCTATGTGCGCTCATGTTCAATATACAATCAGTAAGTAGATTTATTTTCAGTAAATGGTTTATTCTGCATAATTTTCTTTTCATTAAATGTATTCAAAATGTAGTTGTGTGTATTTCTGGAGTGTAGAAGATGTTGACAATGGTACATAAATATATATATATTGCATAATGTATTATGGTACTATTAACATTCAACTATTTTCTAATTTTGTTTTCATATATGTATGTGGGTGTGGCAAGAAAGACGTACTGCATATACTCTATTAATATTATGCTATTATTAACACACATCTATTTCTAGTACCTAGGTTACTCTGCGACCCCACCCCCTCTGGGGTCATTAACTCACGTTCCTTCTGCTGACCACTGCCGCTACTGGGCCTACGCTATATATGTATATATATATATATATATATATATATTTATATATATTTATAAATGCACTAGGCAATAAGTTTAGACAAATGCAGAGTTGGGCTGAGTTCTTTATTAGTTCTCTGGCTGGGACTATATATGCCCTACCTCAAAAAAGACAAATGTAACCGAAGTCACAATGATTTACATTGATGCGCGAAAAGGAAGAAAGCAAGGCGGGGGTGGAAGAAGGCGTTTTTATTTCACGCCTCAACGAACATACAGGGTAAGGAACAGGCAATAAAGCGAGTAGGCTCAGAAGGAGCAAGAGAGTACATAAATCAAGTGTTTATAATGCACAACAATAGAGAGGTAAGGAGATAAGCTCAGAAGGAGCATGGTAAGGTAAAAGTTCGGGTCAGGTCAAGTGTCAGAGGCCTGAGGGGGTGCCGAGGAGCCCTCCACCAGGGGGAGAGGGAAGCTTGGGAGGGAGTCGGGTGGGTGGGCGGAGGAAAAGTGGAGAGAGGCGGAAGACGGCTGGAGGGTGAGTGCCTGAGGGAGGCCGACGGGCGGCCTTATAAGGGAGATGGGGGGGCGGGACAGGAGGTGAGGTGTGATAGCGGGCGGCCCGGGGGAGGGCGAGAGGTGGCGAGCAGCGGGCGTCGGGTGAGGCACGAGCGCTGGAACAAAGAAGGTGGCGAGGGAGGGGAGGGGGTGGCGAGCCGGGGGTCGGCCGAGGTGAGGAGGCAGCGCCGCAGCGGCGGGGGAGGGTATCTTCCTCTCCTCGCATCAAGCGTAATGCTTCGCATTACGACCGATGCGCGAAAAGGAAGAAAGCAAGGCGGGGGTGGAAGAAGGCGTTTTTATTTCACGCCTCAATGAACATACAGGGTAAGGAACAGGCAATAAAGCGAGTAGGCTCAGAAGGTGCAAGAGAGTACATAAATCAAGTGTTTATATTGCACAACAATAGAGAGGTAAGGAGATAAGCTCAGAAGGAGCATGGTAAGGTAAAAGTTCGGGTCAGGTCAAGTGTCAGAGGCCTGAGGGGGTGCCGAGGAGCCCTCCACCAAAGCGGCGGAGAGGGCTCGAGGGGCGCCCGAGGGCGCGAGGCGAGCACGTATGCGTGCACCGCCGCGGAGGTCCAGGTGCCTTGGGCCATGATCTCGGCGAGGGGGACCCCGGCGCGCTGGCAGGCCTGGGCGGCCCCACGGCGGAGGCTGTGCAGTGTGAACGCCTCGGCCGCCGGGACCCTCTGGGCGGAGAGGGCCCCCCGGAGCAGCACGGTGAGGGAGCGCGGGTCGAGGGGGCGGCCCGAGGGCATTATGAAGGCTGGGGCGTCTGGAGCAGCGGGGCAGAGGGCGACGGCCCCGAACCAGGCCGCAACAGGGCAGAGGGCGGAGCCCGGGATGGCAGGAACGAAGAGGGCGACCGCGCCCGAGGTGGTGGAGATGGTCTTGGAACTGCGGATCCGGAGGCGCAGCCCACCGGGCGCGGGGCGGACGTCGTCTCGGGTGAGGGTGTGGGGGCCGCCCCACCCCTCGGGGCTCGGGGCCAAGAGGTTGGATTGCCGCAGCATCCCGAAGTACCCGAGGAGGAGAGCGGCCCGAGGAACGAGGGAGGCGAGCCCCGCCCGGGAGAGGTGGCTGACGGCGAGGGCGAGCTGCTGTGTGGTCAGGGGCGGCGCCTGTCGGGGGGCGTGAGTGGAGGCCTGTTCCCCGCCTCGGCAGACGTCCTTGGGGAGGCGGGCGTCGAAGCCCGAGGTGAGGCCGCCGGCGCCCTCGACCCAGGAGCGGGCGCCCGAGATGGTGTTCTTGATGGAGGCGGGCGCGAGCCCGCGGAGGTAGAGGGCGGCAGTGAAGGCGGCGACGTCGAAGGGCGGAGGGGCGAGGGGGTCCACGCCTCGGGCCACGGCGTAGGCGACAAACTCCTCGGCCTGGCGACGGCGGTTCCTCCAAGTCGCCGGGGCGAGGGAGGCGGCGCGGAAGCGCGCGACGGCGGCTACCTCGTCCAGGGGGAAACCTAGAGACCGGGGAAGAAGGGAAAGGCGTCATGGGTGATGCTGACGGGGAGAAGCCCGAGGCGGGCCACCTCGGCGCGGGCCGTCGCGTCCCAGGGTCCCGGTAGGTGGGCGCGGCTGAGGGCGTCGGCGAGGAGGAGGTCCGCCCCGGGCTTGTGGACGATCCGGAGCTCGAAGGAACCCGTGGCCGCCATCAACCACAGTTCCCGGGCGCAGGTCCCGAGGGTGGCGTCTCGGGCGCGTCCCGACTGGAGCGCGAGGGCGGAGGCCATGTTGTCCGTGTTCACCGTCACCGTCGCCCCCGCGGCGTCGGCCGGGAGGAGGGCGCGGAGGGCGGCTACGAGGTTGACGGCCTCCAGCTCGTGGATGGTCGGGAAGCGCGCCTGGAAGGCCTCGGAGTACCCTCGGGCGTAGTAGCGGGTGGGGGAGAAGGCCCCGCCCCCGGTGAGGCAGGAGTCACACTCTATCACCCACTGACGGCCTGCGGGAGCCCGGAGAAGGTGAAGACCGTTGAAGATGCGGCTGTAGGCGGCAAACCACTTCAGGTCCCGGAGGGCGTCGTTGGCGAGGGTGAGGGTGGAGGCCCCGGAGCAGCTGCGCAGCGCCCCGAGGAGCCGGCACATGAACTTCCGGCCGGGGAGCACGCAGCTGCTCACGTGGTTGAGGCGACCGAGGAGACTCTGGAGCTCCTGCTTCCCGAGGGTGGGGCGGGCGACGCGGGCGTCGCAGTCGTCGACGAGGGCCTGGATCTTTTCGGGGGCGACCCGGATGGTCATGGCCTCGCTGTCGAGGGCGAACCCGAGCCAAAGGAGGCGGACAGCGGGCGGGTGACACTTTCCGGGTGCCACGTCGAGGCCGAGGGCTGTGGTGAGGGCGAGGAAGGCATCAAAAGCTTTGCAGGCCTTCAGGTAGGAGCCCTCGCACCCGACGAAGTCGTCGACGTAGACGAGGGTGTGAAAACCCTCTCGCCGAAGGATCCAGGCCACCGCCGAGGTGACGCGGACGCAGGCCGCGCCCGAGGAGCGGCATCCGAAGGGCAGGGCAAGGTCAATGTAGGTCCCCCCGTCGAGGGTGATGCCGAAGAGAGGGCAGGAGAGGGGGTCGGCGCGGAGCTGACGGTAAGCCCGGGATATGTCCGCCGACCAGAGGTAGGCTCCGGTACCCTCGGACACTAGGCGGCGGCCCACGTCGGCGACGGACGGGAGGGTGTAGGCGTGACGCCGGGGGATGCCAGAGTTCACGCTGGCGCCTCGGGGATAGGACAGGTCGACGATGACCCGCCTCTTGCCCGAGTCGGACTTGGGGCGGGTCATCATCGGGGAGACCTGCGTCCAGGGAGAGAAGGGAGGGACGTGGAAGGGGCCGATGAGGGCGCCGAGGGCGAGCTCAGTTTTAACAAAGGCCTGGATGTGGGGGAGGAAGTCGGGGGGCTCTCGGTGGTTGGAAAAGGTGGGCCGGGGGAGGGTCGGGGCGGAGTAGTTGGCGGGGAAACCGAACTCGAGGAGGTCGAGGACGGCCTGGTCGGGGTAGTCCTGGAGGCGGGAGCGCCAGGCAGGGATGTGGAGGCCTGAGGGGAGGGGGATGCGGGCGGCCAAAAAATTAGGTAGGCCCGCTTCCCGGAGGGCGGTGTAGGTGTGGAGGAAGGTGGGGTAGCGGACCCAGGCCTCGCCGGAGGGGTGGGGCCAGGAGGCGAGGATGGTGGGACGGTAGTGGTGGGGGGTGGGGCCGCAGGAGGGGGCGGCGGGGAGGGTGGCCTGGAGGTCGGGGTCGATGACGTCGACGGTGGGCTCGTCAAGGGAGGGGGGGGTTGGGCAGGGGGGGTCTGAGGGCGGGGGTCGGGGGAGGAGGTGCGGCGGGGGCGGGCTAGGGGGGCGGCGAAGTCGTGGGCGGTGGGGGGGGGGGGTCGGGGGGCGGGTCGGGGGGGTCTGGGGGGGAGAGGAAGGCGGTGTCGCCTGGGTCGAGGTTGGCATCTGGGTCGAGGGTGACGGGCGAGTGGCGCCGGTAGGCGGTGGGAGCCTTGCTAAGGGGGCACTGGGCCCGGGTGGCGGTGGCGGTGGTAGCCTTGCCGAGGGCGCGCTGGGGCCCGAGGGGGGTGAGGTTGCCGATGGGGACGGCGGTGCCGAGGCGGCGGGCAGGCCGCGCCTCGGGCGACTGGGGGGTGGTATCCGGTGGGCTGGTGACACTGTGGTGGGCGGCTTTATCAGGGTGGTTTGGCCGGTCTGGGGCCTCCGGGCCGGGCTGGAGGTGCCGGCTTTCTAAAAATCCGGCGAGGCGGGCGCGGCTGCCCGTGCGCGCTTTGCCAAGCATGCTTCCTCCGTGTGCTTGGTCAATACCTTGCGCACATTAGCGCAGTATGCGCAGGCGTGGCGCTGCCTGGAGGCCCCCTGGCCGTGGACCTCCCCCGGGGCTGCCTGGGTGCAGGAGTTAGGGTCCCGGTTCCAGGCATAGCAGAGTGGGCCGTGGGTGTCCTTGCTGTAGGCCACGCGGGTGTCGGGGGCGCGGGACTGGGGTCGGGTTCTTGCGGGGTCGAGTGGTCGGGGTTGGGCGGCAGCGGAGTGGGCGGGCATGGCGAGGCACTCCAGTCTGAGGAGGTTCAGGGCTACGGGGTCGTGCCACCCGTGGGGGAGGGTACCGTCCACGATGGCGGTAAATACCGTCTCCGAATAGTGGCGGACGGTCGTCCAGGGGTATATGAGGTTGTCTCGGCAGACTGCTAGGTGGTGGTGGTGGAGTCCCTGGGCGGAGTGGGCGGGGAAGTCTGGGTGGTCGATGAGGGTGAGGAGGGCGAGGGCATATTCATCCTTCGTGGCCTCCCCCCTCTTCACCGGCTTCCTCTCGGGCCCTCTCTTTACTAAGTCGGAGGGAAAGATATAATTAAGTGGAATACCTTGACGTCTGGTTGAGTGTCGCGCCTCGGCGGATGCCAGGATATCCCTGACGGCGTCGGCCGCGGAGGCGGGGCTGTGGCGGGTCTCCTCCTCCTGGTAGGCTGGCGAAGTGAAGGGCGGTGCCTGGGACGAGAGGTGGCGGTACCTCTCGTAGTCCGCGTGGGCGGCCCCAGGAAGGGTCGCCTGAGGCGGCGGCGGGGGCCGGGCCGCGGTGGTGGCTGGCGCCCGAGGTGCGGGGGCGAGCTGGCGTTCCGGGGCCGGCCGTGGCGCCTCTGGCGCGGGCCGGGTCTCCTTGGTGGTGATGGAGTCGATCCGGGCGTGGAGCTCGGCGGTGGCCTGCCGGTGCTCCAGCTGCATGCGCTGGAGGGCTTCCAGCACTGAAGAGATGTCGGAGCCCGAGGGGCGGTCCGAGCCCGAGGCGCGGTCCGAGGGCGCCGGGGGGAAGACCGAGACGGACGCCGGTGACTCGTCCCTCCCGGGGGACGGAGAGGGCCCCGGGGTGCGGGGGGCGGCCCGGGAGCCCTTCCGTCCACGTCCATTTCCTTTAGGCATAGCTGAAGCGGAGCTGGGGTGAGTCAGCGATCCGAGGTGTAGAGCCAAAACAGGAAAAGTGGAGAGAGGCGGAAGACGGCTGGAGGGTGAGTGCCTGAGGGAGGCCGACGGGCGGCCTTATAAGGGAGAAGGGGGGGCGGGACAGCAGGTGAGGGGGGGGGGAGGGGGTGGTGTGTACGGGCGCCGGGGGGAGGGGAGAGGTGGCGGAGCAGCGGGCGTGGGTGAGGCCGCAGATCGCTGGACAAAGAAGGTGGCGAGGGAGGGGGGGGCGTGGGGTGGCGAAGCCGGGGGTCCCGCCGACTCGGGAGGCAGCGCCCGCAGCGGTTCGGCAGGGTTATCTTCCATCTCTCCTCGCATCAAGCGTAATGCTTCGCATTACGACCAATTCCGCACCACGCAGGTGGCGCCCCATTCGTGCCTCCCCTCCTAAGGTGGGCATGCAACTCCGAATACATACAATCGATAGCATAATATACAATAATATAATTAACAATGGGTTTCGCTCCATTCCTTTATATTATTATAATACATTATAATACACATAATCAAGGTTATTGCAAAGTAAGGTAGGATAGAGTATAACAGTCAACCTAATATATGTATCCACAGCCATATGGCAGAAACTCAAAACCATCGGATTATGCCACTTTAGCAAAACCTTGCAGTTGTCCTTAGTTAAACCATTGCTTCACAATAATACCACAGGTCGGATGATATTCCCCAACGGGGCAGCAACGTAACGGTTTATTAAATCAAATAGAAGTGAAACATACTTAGACTCATGGGACATTAAAGTTGCATAGCCGATGGTTTTGAGTTTCTGTCATTTTCTGAGATAAATATATTAGGTTGATCCTTTATAATCTACCTTGAAGTAACTTATATTTTAAATGGCTAACTTTTGAGATATTTGAAGTGAAACCATGCCAAATTAATTTGGCAAGCATGCCAAAGCCCTGACATAGGCTTCTGCATTGACAGGTTCTCCTAAATTGTCTCAGTATTCCCTTCTATGTGGCGACACATGTTGAATATGTACACCAGTATCTAAGTTTGATGTGTAGCGTCAAATTGAGATCATTGTTTTGGTTTTGAAAATTGAATGTATTCATAGGACTATGCAACTTTAATCATAGAGAAGCGTCATGAATAAGCAGGTCACTGCAAAACAATTCCCCAAGGAAAGTAGCACACAGCTTTCTTTCACTACTAGTGAATTTGAAGCCCTTTGCCTCCGCGGATTGTGCAGACTATGCCTTATAACCTTATGTAATTCCACCTAAACCTCCCTTGTCTGACGTCACATAATGGGTTATTTCAGCTCCACCAACCCACTAAGTAGAGGACCGATCTGTCCAGACCAAATATCTATTGGCTAGTCTTAGTTGTTCTGACTGCAATGCAGTAAATATTTCAAGAATATGAATATGTCGTTAAGATATCTTGTAAGGAATACGTTAACAGCAGGTGTTCCTCCCTTTAAGACACCCAGCCAACACACGGTGGGCACTGCCAATATCGCCAGTAATCAACGTCACTCAACAGTCAAGTGTTTGGATTGAACCTGAAAACGGGATTAACGCGATTCAACAAAGCTCACCAGTTAATATGAAACACCATTAACAGACATATATATACTTCTATCTGAAGGGACCACCATACCCGATGACCGAATGAGTTGAGCGCCCACTGCCCACGTGGCAGGTCACGTGATTTCAACTCTGGGCTTGAATACCAGCCAAGTCAAACCAATGACATAACAATTTGTACTTGTCGCTACATATCCTGGCCCTCAGCAGTACTAGGATAGGAGAAGGAGCAGTGTAATTAGGAAGACTGGAATTTAAAAATGTAAATTAAAAAAGTTACCAATCAGATTGCATATTATTAAATGAACAGAGATGTCCCCAAATCATCTAACTATTGGCAAATCAGATTGTATTGAAACACACACTGTAAGTTGCTTTCTTAGTTTAATTGACCTACCTACTTACCCAGTACCAGATTGTTGCTCAATTTCTAGTTAGTTTAGTTATATAACACATGCTCACTCCATGTATTTCACTTATTATCCAACTACAACACTGCATGCAATTTAACATTATTTGTAACTGAAAACCTTTGTAATGCAAAAAAAAAGTGTTCTATATTACGACTTGAAGAGCGGTGCTTTGGAGCTGACAAAAGGTATTAATCAATGAATAAATTAAAATTTACTTTACAACAATTTTAAATAACAAAAATACTGCATTAATAAAATTGATAATTGTTCTCTTCGTCGAACTCTTCTGCTTAAAACCTGCCTACTTTAGCAGCTTAATATTTACTTTATTTGTTTAAAGCAGTTTTCTCGTGATTAGCAAAGACTGACTTGTCAAAGAACAGTTTAAAGGTACATAGTTTGATGAACGCATCCAATTTTCAAAACAAAATAGTTACCTAGATTTGATCCACCATTTCCAACTTAGATGCTTGTGTGCTTAGTAGGCATTGTGTGCTTAGTAGGCATTGTGTGCTTAGTAGGCATTGTGTGCTTTGTAGGCATTGTGTGTTTTGTAGGCGTTGTCTGCTTAGTAGGCATTGTGTGCTTAGTAGGCATGCCTTAGTGGACATGGAAGGGAAAACTGAGTCAGTGTTAATAGAACCTGTCACTGCTTATGGCTAGGGTGTCAGAATTGTGACATGCCCACCAATATGTTGTATGTTTCCAAATTAAGCCATTTAAAATAAAAGTTACTTCAAACTAAAATAAGGTAGACTATAACAATCAGCCTAATCTATTTATCTTTCTTTTTAATTACCGTAACTCAAAACGAATATGCCAAGTGGAATAGATGAAATACCAACCAAAATACTGAAAGAGGCACTCCAAACCATCCTGGCCACTATAGTAGACCTATTCAACATCTCCTTTGAGCAGGGGCGTTTTATCTCAGCCTGGAAAATGGCAACCATTACCCCTATTCACAAAAGTGGAGACAAACAAAACATGGGAAACTACAGGCCAATATCAATTCTTCAAACCCAGACAAGCTCATTGAAAAAGTGTTACATAGACACATAAATGAACACCTGGAAAAAAACGATATACTAAACGAAAGACAAGGGGGCTTCAGGAAACTGCACTCCACATAAAAAACAATAGCTAACCTAACAAATGACTGGCATCAATGAACCAAAAACAATTAGTTTGAGCAGCCTTCATTGACTTCAGCAAAGCATTTGACAAAATATACCATAAAATACTATTGGAAAAACTAAAAACCATGGGCATAAAATCCAACACTATGGATTGGATATAAAATGCTACCTCAGAAACAAAAATAAACAATACACTATCAGACAACCAACCTGTCACATGTGATGTACCCCAAGGGTCAGTGTTAGGGCTACTACTCTTTATAATCTATATAAACGATCTAGAAAAATGGTTGCAAACTGAATGCCTCCAACTATATGCAGATGACACAGTCATATACGCAAATGGCACTGCAGAAGAGGAGGTAATAACTAAACTAAATAAACTCCTACTAAAACTAGACATGTGGTGTGAGTCCAACAAAATAACCATCAACACAAGCAAATCAAAAACAGTACTCTTCTCGCATAAACAAATGCCAGAAAGAAAACTACACTGTAAGTTAGGAAACCAAACATTAGAAAATGTAGACCATTACAAATACCTAGGCCTTGAGTTGGACAGCCAACTAAACTACAACCTATGTATAAATTTAAATTATCCAGAAAGTAAACCACAAACTCTGGCTATTTGCAAAGCTAAGAGACTACATGACACAAGAAATGTCAATAAAAATCTTTAAGGCCATGGTGCTCCCCTATTTTGACTATGGAGATGTAAACTACATGGGTGTGAGAAAAGAACTACTAAAAAAACAGCAAATACTGCAGAACAGAGCCCTAAATATCTGTCTAAGAGTAGACAAGCTGCACCCCACCTATGACATACACAAAAGGACCAAAGTGAAATTACTAGAAAATAGGAGAATAATTCATTTGAAAACATTAGCATACCACTATAGTCAAAACAATAAACTCATAACAAAGGGCTACTAGAGCAAATAATGCGCCACTACTGAAGCAGACCAGAAGCCCAATAAAAGCTCATGAGAGAAGTATGCTGAAAATGGCTGCCAAGGTGTGGAATGCTGAAACGGTAAAGGAATGACAAATTCCTGACCTAAAAACTTACAAAAAATATCTGTGTAAATTAGGCTAGGAAACCCCCACTAAGCTGCACTGCAAAGGGGCATGTGATGTCACTGCCCACCAGCAGGACGCCCAAAGGAAGGTAACCATGACAAGAGTAGCCAGATAACACACCACACAGCTACGTACAAGCCTATGATATGTAAATAGGAGTAGGCTAGTGTAGTAATAAGAGTAGAACAAAATAAAATACATATATGCCAAGAAAATCCTAAAAAGCTAGCATAGGCTACTAACCATACCAACCAATTATCTATCTGCTACTGAAATGCAGGCAATCAAATACCTTATCAGCTGCTACTGTGTGTTAAGATAACACCAACACTACCAACACTGGCCAGCATTGAAAACAAGCCTGGGTACCCGGGCTCATATGCTATGGACAGTATAAATACAGAATCAATAAAAAAAAATCATAAATTTAAAAAAACCATTGGACTACGCAACTGTCTTGAGGGTGATAAAACTGGGAAATGTGCCTAGGAGCAGGATTCAAACCCACACTTCTTGCCATTCTGGGGCTAGTGTCATAGCCATTACACTACCTAGTCTCCCTGAGGCAATCACCCTATCGACGCCTACCTGCCTATGTTCCTCTCACACCCCTCACATAAACCAATGATATCTATTTTTAACCCTGTCCTTCTATTGCAGTGGGCCTGTCTGCGTCTCGATTAAAATATACAACACCCCGAGCTGGGCCCGGATGTGACGCACTGAATGACGTCACATCGGATGTAATAGTTGCCCGTCACACCGCCCCGTGTCGGCCGGCTGGGTGCCTCGCTGGTTCCCGGTGGTCGCCCCGCCTACATACACACACACACACCAAGCACCATGAAGGACTCAGTGGCGCCAACAGAACTGATTCTAGTCAACTCGACTGCGCCCGAGAAAGTAAGTCTCTGCGACAACGAGACCCAGGAGAAGAAATGCGATGACGCAACAACTCTGCTAGAAAGAGGCCAGTGCCCATGCGCGGTGGATCGGAGCGGATGCAAACACGCGCTGTCGACGACAGAGGGCGCCACAGCAGTTAGTATACAGGAGAAGGAGATGACGCCTCCGACTGAAAACAGAGAAACCTGGGGCAAAAAAATTGACTTTTTGCTCTCTATAATAGGCTTCGCCGTAGACTTAGCCAACGTGTGGAGATTCCCCTACCTGTGTTACCGCAATGGAGGTGGTGAGTAGCCCGTGTATTACTAATTAGTTGATTTTACTACCCGTGTCCCAGGGATTAGATCATTTGGTTGCGCACTGAATCAGCTGTGAATTGTGAATGATGTACAGGTCTGCAATCCTTTAACCGAAATTCAGAAATCCGAAGAGCTCCGAGAACTAATTTTGTTCGTACAGCATATAAATAAACTGTAGTACCATTTGTAGTGTTTATTTATCCACTTAGTGTGAATATTCATAATCATATGTTTTTTGAGCGAAATAGTAATGTATTTGATTAATAATTCATTTCAAGCTGTATATGCTTAAGTTTGACCAAATGGTTTTGTTAGAAATAAAATGTATTAGAGAATTCATGGTTTATAATTATCACATTATTTCATTTATCATCATATTACTCTATGCATAAACTGTAATAGTATTTGTAGTATTTAGTTATTCCAATTAGCGTGAGTATGAATGCATTTCTACGACAGTATTAACGATTGATTACTACCTTCGTTCTGAAATCCGAATAATTCTGAATTCCGAAACACAACTGGCCCAAGGATTGCAGATAAGGGATTGTGGACCTGTAGCCATATTCTGCTTGTCATGTTGCGCTGGTTTTGTAAGTCTGGCCATAACACAGCGGTGTAACGACGTTGCCACTGCTAGGAGACGGACATAAAGTATGTCACGCTGATCTTCGTTATTTCCAACATATGACTCTTCCCATCGTTATATATGTGTTATATATATTGTGCTTGTTTTGACAAAAACAAAACAAAAAACCACCTCCCTACGTCCCTACACAAACTATTTAGTTATACTCACTCCGAGAAATTGCCTCACACACCATCACACACCATCACATTTACACCCGCCATACAACCTCACCCGTCACACTCCCCTCACACACCATCACACACCGTCACATTTACACCCGCCATACACCCTCACCCATCACGATCCCCTCACACACCATCACACACCATCACATTTACACTCGCCATACATCCTCACCCATCACGCTCCCCTCACACACCCTCAGACACCGTCACATTTACACCCGCCATACACCCTCACCCATCACACGCTCCTCACACACCATCACACACCGTCACATTTACACCCACCATACACCCTCACCCATCACGCTCCCCTCACACGCCATCACACACCATCACATTTACACCCGCCATACATCCTCACCCATCACGCTCCCCTCACACACCCTAAGACACCGTCACCTTTACACCCGCCATACGCCCTCACCCATCACACGCTCCTCACACACCATCACATACCATCACATTTACACCCGCCATACACCCTCACCCGTCACACTCCCCTCATACACTCACACACACCGTCACATTTACACCCGCCATACACCCTCATCCATCACACTCTCCTCACACACCATCACACACCGTCACATTTACACCTGCCATACATCCTCACCCATCACGCTCCCCTCACACACCGTCACATTTATGCCCGCCATACACCCTCACCCATCACGCTCCCCTCATACACCCTCACACACCGTCACATTTACACCCGCCATACACCGTCACCCATCACGCTCCCCTCATACACCATCACACACCATCACATTTACACCCACCATACACCCTCACCCATCACGCTCCCCTCATACACCCTCACACACCATCACATTTACACCCGCCATACACCCTCACCCATCACGCTACCCTCATACACCATCACACACCGTCACATTTACACCCGCCATACACCCTCATCCATCACACTCTCCTCACACACCATCACACACTGTCACATTTACACCCGCCATACACCCTCACCCATCACGCTCCCCTCATACACCCTCACACACCGTCACATTTACACCCGCCATACACCCTCACCCATCACGCTCCCCTCATACACCCTCACACACCGTCACATTTACACCCGCCATACACCCTCACCCATCACGCTACCCTCATACACCATCACACACCATCACATTTACACCCGCCATACATCCTCACCCATCACACTCCCCTCACACACCATCACACACCCTCACATTTACACCCGCCATACACCCTCACCCATCACGCTCCCCTCATACACCATCACCCACCGTCACATTTACACCCGCCATACAACCTCACCCGTCACACTCCCCTCACACACCATCACACACCGTCACATTTACACCCGCCATACACCCTCACCCATCACGCTCCCCTCACACACCATCACATTTACACCCGCCATACATCCTCACCCATCACGCTCCCCTACCACACCATCACACACCGTCACATTTATGCCCGCCATACATCCTCACCCATCACGCTCCCCTCACACACCATCACACACCATCACATTTACACCCGCCATACAACCTCACCCATCACGCTCCCCTCATACACTCTCACACACCGTCACATTTACACCCGACATACACCCTCACCCATCACGCTCCCCTCACACACCATCACACACCGTCACATTTACACCCGCCATACACCCTCACCCATCATGCTCCCCTCACACACCACTACACACTGTCACATTTACACCCGCCATACACCCTCACCCATCACACGCTCCTCACGCACCATCACACACCATCACATTTACACCCGCCATACACCCTCACCCGTCAAACTCTCATCACACACCATCACACACCGTCACATTTACACCCGCCATACACCCTCACCCATCACGCTCCCCTCACACACCCTCACATTTACACCCGCCATACACCCTCACCCATCACACGCTCCTCACACAACATCACACACCATCACATTTACACCCGCCATACACCCTCACCCATCACACTCCGCTCACACACCATCACATTTACACCCACCATACACCCTCACCCATCACGCTCCCCTCATACACCATCACACACCATCACATTTACACCCGCCATACATCCTCACCCATCACGCTCCCCTCACACACCATCACACATCGTCACATTTACATCCGCCATACACCCTCACCCATCACGCTCCCCTCACACACCATCACACATCGTCACATGTACACCTTCCATACACCCTCACCCATCACGCTCCCCTCACACACCGTCACATTTACACCCGCCATACACCCTCACCCATCACGCTCCCCTCATACACCCTCACACACCGTCACATTTACACCCGCCATACACCCTCACTCGTCACACTCCCCTCATACACCCTCACACACAGTCACATTTACACCCGCCATGCACCCTCACCCGTCAAATTCCCCTCATACACCATCACCCACCGTCACATTTACGCCCGCCATACACCCTCACCCATCACACTCCCCTCACACACCATCACACAGCGTCACATTTACACCCGCCATACACCCTCACCCATCACATGCTCCTCACACACCATCACACACCGTCACATTTACACCCGCCAGACACCCTCACCCATCACGCTCCCCTCACACACCATCACACACCGTCACATTTACACCCGCCATACACCCTCACCCATCACACTCCCCTCACACACCGTCACATTTACACCCGCCATACACCCTCACCCATCATGCTCCCCTCATACACCCCCACACACCGTCACATTTACACCCGCCATGCACCCTCACCCGTCACACTCCCCTCATACACCCTCACACACAGTCACATTTACACCCGCCATACACCCTCACCCGTCAAACTCCCCTCATACACCATCACCCACCGTCACATTTACACCCGCCATACACCCTCACCCGTCACACTCCCCTCACACACCATCACACAGCGTCACATTTACACCCGCCATACACCCTCACCCATCACATGCTCCTCACACACCATCACACACCGTCACATTTACACCCGCCAGACACCCTCACCCATCACGCTCCCCTCACACACCATCACACACCGTCACATTTACACCCGCCATACACCCTCACCCGTCACACTCCCCTCACACACCATCACATTTACACCCGCCATACACCCTCACCCATCACGCTCCCCTCGCACACCATCACACACTGTCACATTTACACCCGCCAGGCACCCTCACCCTCCCCTCATACATCCTCACCCGTCACACTCCCCTCATACACCTTCACTCGTGACACACCCCGTATACACTCCTTACCCACGTCACAAACTCACCAGTGACACACCCCTCACACACCCATGACACACAACTCACTTATTATCATACACCCGTCACACACACGTCACGCATCTCACTCACCCCCCACACACCCCTCACACACCCACGTCACAAACTCACCAGTGACACACCCCTAACACACCCATGACGCACAACTCACTTATAATCATACACCCGTCACACACACGTCACACACTCCTCACGCATCTCACTCACCCCCCACACACCCGTTACATACCCCTCACTCGCCCCTCACTCACCCCTCACACGCCCATCACATATACTGATACACCCGTCACACACCCGTCACTCACCCGTCACTCACCCCCCACACACCCCTCACTCACCCCTCACACACCCGTTACTCACCCGTCACTCACTCACTCGTCACTCACCACTCACTCGCCCCTCACTCACCCGTCACATATACTTATAAGTTATAATGACACTTGCTGTCTGGATTCCACCTCGTCTACACCTCTTCTATCGCCTTTCCGCTGCCAGTCTCCTTCTTGATAGATGTCTAAAAAGAGTTCCTGCAGGGGGAGCCGGCCAGCATTTCACCTTCTACCTCCGTCTGTGTCCGCGGCTCGCCGACTGGTCACTACAGGACAAGGAGGCACGACCCCTTGACTCAACTCTCCTCATATACTACCTTTTCTTCTTATTTTTCTCCCAGGCTTACTCCTCCCCCTGATCAAGGGAGTTGTTTGCTTGGGTGGGACCGTTTCCTTTTTCACTGTTTCGCTTTCCACCTTCTTGCTGCAGATTCCACCTTTCCCCCTCCCTTCCTCCTAACCCATCGCCGACTGGACACGAGTGCACTGCTACAATCGGACTGGAGAGAACTGGTGCCGCTCCAACGACTTGTCATTATTGTTGTAAAGAATCCCCCACTTCTACAACCGCCCCCTATGAAGTTTGCTCTTCGTAAAAAAAAACATACGATTTATCGGGGCCGTTTTCTATTGCTGCATTCCTGCACTCTGTAACTGTTAAGGTTACGAACCACCCCAAAGTCAGTCAGTCTTATAGTAAGTGAGTGACTTGGGGGTTTTACACCATGTCGGCAACTATGGCCATATATTCATGGTGATATACTTCTAGTCATACACCCGTCACACACCCATCATCCACCCCGCGCACACATCTTAAACGCCCCACCAAAGATGCTAACGTGCATGAAAGCTGCTTCTATTTTCCTGTGTAGAACTGGGCCGGAAGATGGAGCTGGTACTAGGGCGGGCGGTGGGCGCGCCACCAGTCGTGTTTGGTGCACACTCAGGCAATAAGTACATTATTCATTACTCGCATAAGTCCTTATGTATCATGTATATATAAATATATATATATACATATATATATATATATAATTCCGGTCGCTGTGCTGTCGCATAAGTCCTTATAAAGTTATACACCACGTACATATAAATAAATATATCCACGGATGTGGTGACCGAATCGGGAAGAGCGCAGGCTTCCCGTGTGGAAGGTCGGGAGTTCAAATCCGAGCTGAGTCAAACCAATGACTTACAAAATTGTACTTTCCACTCCCTAGCCTGGTGCTTGTCATTAATAGGATAGGACATGGACAGTATCAGGATAATGTGACTGTGTGGGAAGTTGGGTCATGGTGGCAGCGGCTTGAATCCCAGTGGGGCAGCACTATAACGTCGCCATAGATGCGTACTCTCACAAGTCAGTACCGGTCCTGATATGACATGAGATGTTGCTTGGAAATAAAACAGCAACAAACAAACAATTTGTGTGAAGCCATCCGAATTCATGCACTCCACCACAGCGCCTTTGGAGGAATAATAATACAGTACGTTTCCCTACAATTTATACTCCTGTTACACATTATACATCACATAATAATATGCCGGTCGCTGTGCCGGTTAAAGTAGCATACCCTGATGGTTTTAAGTTTCTATCATTTTCTCAGACAATTATATTACGTTGATCTATTTTAATCTATTTTGCTTTTGTTTGAAGTAATTTTGCTTTAAAATGACAAAATTAATAGATATTTGAAGTGTAGAATCTCTGCGGTGTGCAGCGTGTACAGAATCCTGGCCAGTGACCCAACGTCATGGGTGGGTGGTTGCAAATGACGGGAATCACCGTATATGAAGAGGGACTTGAAAGTTGAACACACTTGTTCCATTAATGGGCTAAAGTCCTAACTATAGCACTATCTAGGCCCTCGTGAATCTGGTATTACAGCTGGACAGGTCAGTGCACCTCATTGAACATCTATGAACATATATATGTGACATATTAGAATTACATGAGTATACATTTTCGGGAGTGTAGGTGTGGGGGGGGGGGGGGGGGCAGTGGTGTGTGCACAGACGGGTGGCGCCTGTAAAAGACGTGTTAACACCGTGAGTTCTGTAATGTAACTGACTATATTTAGAACCACTAGTCATGACGTCATCCAGTATTATGCTGGGGGCGTTCGTACAACTACATACATTACATCTTCCCCTTTTAATGATATATATCGATATTTTATTAACAATCAACAACATTTTTGGTGCACGACTATTTGGTGAATTTAATGGTACATTATGATATAATTTTCATACTTAAATTCATTAATACCTTTTTATTACAGTTGCCCATTATATATTAACTAACATCGAGATCACGGGGTTATAATTGTTCCATCTTAATATTCTTATTAATGCTACATCTCACCTCTTTTTTCCTTTTTCTTTAAAAGAAATCAGAATTGTCGCTAAATGTTGTGTATTGAGTGTACTGCACAGTCAAACACCATTTATATTGTCAATGAACTTAACACTCAATGATAACATTTCGTATATAACTTGAGACTATCACAATATTCAATACTGTATTTTATGAACAAACTTTCCCAAAATGTTTACATCCTCAACATGTAAAACAACTTAAAACATTTATCAAGACAAACACTGCATATACATTTGGCTTCAAGGGTTGTTTCTTATGTGTGTATGTATTGTGTCTATTCTTTGTTTGATGTTACCTAAGTGTCGTTCTTAGTCTTACTGTACTGCTTTACTTTTTTTTAATTTTATTTTTATTTTTTTTATTGAGGCTGTATTTATACTGTCCATAGCATATAAGCCTGGGTATTCAGGCTTGTTTTCAATGCTGGCCAGCTGTAGTGTTACTGTTACTTGTTGAATTATAACCATTGCATCATTTAACATTAACAAAAATAACAGTATTGATTCCATAGTTACTTGAGACTACATATGTCATGCACGACAACTTAAAACATTTATAAAAAACTAGCAACATGCAAACTCTCGTTCTGAATTTGAACAGCCTGTAAAATACCGACACTCAATGTTTACTGTACATTACTAACATATAATAAAGCGAGTAATTACTATGAAATTTTTTATTGACCTTACCAACTGGGTTCTAGACATTATGAAAACTAGTCAGCATTATCCATATGAAAATGATGTAACTACAACACATTGGCATCAAAACGTTTCGGTGGCTGACTTATGCGACCATATCGTGTAGTGTATGGCGATGGGTTTTGACTGTGGTGTAACGTTTTAATGATATCCCTATCACTTGAACTTCTGCGATTGTTAGTATCTATGTTTTTACATTTGTAAAGAAATTTCCTGTTACGCCGTAATACATTATTACGTTCATTTACTATGTTGTACGCCCTCATATTATCGTTATGCGTTCCCACAATTGTCCCCTGTTTCCACTCATTTGTGTGACTTCTATATCGGACCCTGTCCCCTTTCTTTAACATAGGTTGATTTTTACCTGCATGTCTGTCGAAATATAGTTTCTGTGTCCCCTGATTATACTGCAATAAGCGAGTTCAGCATTGCCCGCGCGCATGTGCGGGGCCGACTTCCGGGCGTCGCTGTCGGGATAAACAAAGCCACGTTTTGCATTGCGCCTATGGCCGTGAGCGATCTTCTTACAGAAAAAGTGAAATATCTCTAAAACCACACCACCTAGACACAAATCGCTTAGTACACATATAGAAAACATGTTTACCAAGAAGATTATATTAAATTGATACGGTTAGGGTTTTGGATTTCTATAAATTTTGAATAAAACTAACGTTTCGCACTGCCTGTACCAGCAAACTCAATGGTCTTGAGCAATCTTCTTACAGAAAAAGTGAAAAATCTCTAAAACCATACGACCTAGAAACAAATCGCTTGGTACACATATAAAAAACATGTTTACCAAGAAGATTATATTAAATTGATAAGGTTCGGGTTCTGGATTTCTATTAATTTTGAATAAAACTAACGTTTCGCACTGCGCGTACAGGTGTCACAGGCAAACTCAATGGCCGTGAGCAATCTTCTTACAGAAAAAGTGAAATATCTCTAAAATCACACCACCTAGAGACAAATCGCTTGGTACACATATAGAAAACATGTTTACCAAGAAGATTATATTAAATTGATACGGTTAGGGTTTTGGATTTCTATAAATTTTGAATAAAACTAACGTTTCGCACTGCCTGTACCAGCAAACTCAATGGTCTTGAGCAATCTTCTTACAGAAAAAGTGAAAAATCTCTAAAACCATACGACCTAGAAACAAATTGCTTGGTACACATATAAAAAACATGTTTACCAAGAAGATTATATTAAATTGATATGGTTAGGGTTCTGGATTTCTATTAATTTTGAATAAAACTAACGTTTTGCACTGCGTGTAGTCAATCTAAGTCATGCACGTGGGTTTGTTTATCCCGATGACTTCCCATCAACCACCGCGCGCCCGAGATGCTGAACTCGCTTATTGTGGCATCTTGGACGACTGTATATTCGCCCTCAGCGCACTGTCCAAGATCGGTAATTTATTCCGTAACCTGTGGGACATCAACAATTGCGCTGGTGATGCACCAACGCCATCTAGTGTAGTGTTTCTATAATTAAGCAATGCAATCTGCATGTCCCCATCAGCCTTAAGACACTTTTTTATCATACGTTTCACTGTTTGGACATAACGTTCAACTTGCCCATTGCTCTGAGCATGCATGGGACTAGTAAACACTGAGGTGAAACCATATATAGAAGAAAACTTCCGGAACTCTTCACTCGCAAATTGCGGGCCATTGTCCGACACAACAAACTTGGGTATTCCATATCTGGCAAATGTTTGCCTCAAAGCGACAATAACATCCCGACTCGACGTATGTAACAACTCAATAATGTCCGGAAACTTAGAATAGTAATCGACAATCAAAACATAATTCTTACCATCCACATGAAACAAATCAACCCCTACTTTACTAAATGGTATATCATCTATAGAATGACTAACTAACGGTTCCTTTGCCGGCAAATTTCTAAATTGTTGGCATATAGGACATCTGGAGATCTTGTCCTCCAATTGGCTGCTTAGGCCTGGCCAAAACACACTGTCTCTAGCTAGTTGCTTGCACTTCACCACTCCCAAATGGGATTCATGTAATTTTTCTAATATTATAGGCTGCATTGATTTGGGAATTATTATTTGTATTCCTTTCAACAGTATCCCATCAAAAACAGTAATATCGTGCCGAAACGTGTAATACGGAGTCACATCAAGATCAATTAACTTGCTATGGTCAGGCCAACCATCAACTGTCAATTGTTTTACTTTTTTTAGTGTGGTATCTAATACGGTGTGGTGTGTTCCCTAACTTGTTGTACCACATCCATACTGAAATCTAAAGATGCCACCGAGACATCCTGATCGTAGAGGTCCCGCGGGCCTACATCAGAGGTGTGCGCTCTGGATAGAGTATCTGCAAAAAATAAATTTGACCCTTTTAAATACCTCACGTTAATGTTATAATTCTGGAGTCTCATGCGCATCCTCTGCATCCTGGCTGATAACTGGTGAATAGGCTTAAGCATAATAGAAATTAGGGGTTTGTGATCCGTTTCCACCGTGATCTCATTCCCATAAATATAATCATGGAACTTATGGCATCCAAAACATATGGCCAACAACTCTTTCTCAATAACGGCATAACTTATTTGGGTCTTGTCTAAAACTTTGGAAGCCATCGCCACAGGGAGATCACTCTGGAAAAGGGTGGCACCCAAACCATACTTAGACGCATCCACCTGAAGAACAATCTTTTCATGTCTTAAAATACCTTAAAATAGGTGCAGTAGTCAATAACCGTTTCAAATGTGCAAAAGCCTCATCCTGAGCAGAATCCCAGTGCCATGCTACATCTTTTCTAATAACCGTTCTTAACGGTTCTGTAATGTGGGCCATGTTCGGAATAAATTTACCCATATAACCTACCATCCCTAAAAAACGTTGTATTGCGGCTTCATCTACAGGGACAGGCATGTCAACAATGGCTTGGATTCTATCAGCATTAGGCTTTAGCCCCTCCGACGTGATCAAATGACCAACATAATTTACACTGGTCTTGCAAATTTTAGACTTCTTAGGGTTTAACTTTAGGCGCACTTCCCATGCTCGTTGCAGCACCGCCTCCAAATGCTCATTATGTTCTTTTATTGTAACACCATGGACTAAAATATCATCAGAAATCACATGAACGCCAGGTAAATTCACCAGGATCTCATTCATTTCCTGAATGAAAATATCCCCCGCGGTCTTTATTCCGAATGGTAGACGAGTATACCTAAACCTCCCCCACTGTGTATTAAAAGTACATAATTTCGAGCTGGCCTCATCCAACTCTATCTGCCAGTACCCACTATTGTCATCCAAAACCGAAAAATAATTAGCCCCCATGGATTTGAGCAACTACCTCTTCAACAGTTCTGACAGGGTATGGTCCCCGTAAAATAGCCCGATTTAACTTAGTTGGGTCAAGGCATATTCGCAACTTATTAGGCTTGCGAACAATTCTTATCGAATTAACCCAAGGGGTAGGATCTACCTGTTTTACAATAACACCCAAGTCTACCATCCGTTTCAGTTCAGCCTGTACATCATCTACAATTGCTAAAGGCACCCTACGTGGCGGATCCACCACAGGAGTTACATCGACATCAACAAATATTTTAGCATTTACTTTAATCAAGCCTAAACCTTTAAAAACATCAGAATAAGTTTTTACCATTTTCTTTGCTGCATCATCATCATGTACAGCACCCAATGAGTCCAGGCGTGCCAACAGTCCTAATTTCACACACGCACGTTTGCCTAGAATTGCAATTCCAGCATCAGTGACTTGAAACAGTAAATCGACATCACGGACGGTCAGCCTTGTTTCACCTGCAGGTTGGATACGGTGACCTCCATAGGTAACCAGCTGACATCTCAATGGGGTCAAGGTAGCATTAGTGAGCCTGTCGAACACCTTCATAGGTAACACATTGGCCTCCGAGCCAGTGTCCAATTTAATTGACACATCTTGATCCTCCAGAACAAATGCTGCATACCACAAATCCTGGTCAGATATGTGTCCATGTGAAATCGTTCCGACAAACAAATCGTAGTCATCAACAGCCTGGCTTGCACAACACTCATCGTCAACATCCGGATCAACACCAAGTTCATACACAGGAGCTGGTTGCACTTGTCGCTGCTGCAATCGGCACACTTTTACAAAGTGGCCTAACTTGTGGCATCCAGAGAACTCTTTTCCCCTTGCCGGACAGTTACCTCTGGGATGTGTGTAACCGCAACGTCCACAATGTGCAGTTGCCATAGACGAACTTGGTTTATACCGATTTGTTGACGGTCGTATCCATGATGACAGACGGTTACTCATACAACTACATACATTACAGTGCCCACAACGAATCTGAGGTGGACTAGGCTGGAATAGTAGATGATTGGAACAAGGCTCCTCCAGTCAATGACTGAGTGAGGAGTTAGCGCTGCGGAGCAGCTGGAAGCTTCCAGCCTTATTATACTTGTATAATAGCTTATACAGCATATCAATTCAGAGAAGTCACCTGTAACCCTCTACTTCATTAGCCTAGCTACATTGTTGCACTGTAAACATGTGCGAATGATTTCTCTCAGCATCATATTTTTTTATATAGTGAATCTTTTATAACTAGCATTTTTTTATTTTGCACTTACAATGTTTTATTTCCTGTATGCAAGTGCAAGCAATTTTGTGCTAACAAATTGTTTCTTTCGTCTGGCTCCGTCCCTGAATTACCTTGGTGGAATTATGCCTGATGGTTTACCCCCTTTCAGACTTTCCCCAGTCCTGCACTCTGGAGGTTTCCTCCCTCACTATATATATATATATAAACAGTTGGCCCCAATAAACAGAACAAGATAAGACTGATGTGGTTGAGAAGAAGATATATATTCTCTGGCGGAGATATATTAAATGCCCACCTAAAGTTAAAAATTGAATGCGTTAAGGCCAGGCGCAGCTGGCATACAGTGCACAGGGCCGCTCACAGGGGGCGCCACCGTTGTCTATGTCATAATAACAGGGTCAGCTAGATAGGATAAGTGCTAACTATTACATAGGGAACTGAAGATCGGTAGTGTCCTTGTTTATATTCCCATAATGGATTATAGAGCACATAAACAGTTGGCCCCAATAAACAGAACAAGATAAGACTGATGTGGTTGAGAAGAAGATATATATTCTCTGGCGGAGATATATTAAATGCCAAGAGACCCATGGTCCCCCCAACCCCACAGTCTCAGTATACCGGCTCAGTCGCACAGGCCAGTGCCGTGGAAACCCTAATGTCGTTCATTATGCGGACGCTCAATGGCGTCTGCAGGTAGGCGAAGATGGTATCGCTCGCCCAATCACCGCGCACCCTGAGCTCTTCCAGGGTGGCGCCACACAATGATAGGAAGGTACAGCCCCCCCTCCTCAAGGAGTGGGACGAGTAGTCCCCAGCGTCCAATCCCGCGACCCCACAGAAGGGCTTCAGCATCCCTTGGTATGTCGAGTATCGCAGTTCCATCGAGGCGCCCGCTGGCGTGGGGATCCGGAACGCCATGGCATCAGGCCCAGCTGGGACCTCCCTGAAGTGTCTCTCAGTCCAATAAACTGCACACAGGGAGAGGTCCGGGCACCTAGCCACAGGTATTTCGAGCATCCGCTCCCCGAATTGTATCGTCTTGGAGCGACGAACTCGCACCAACATTCCCCATGGGAGAAAGGAAAAGTCTCCCCTGAGTAGTGATGAGTCCGAGGCTGTCACCTGGCACTTCCTCAGTAGTGCCCTAAAGCTGCACAGTATGGCCGCCCGCCAGGCGGTGTGCCCCGCCGAGGTGGTCAGGGCAGCGAATATTCGCCTAAGCATGTCAGGCAGTAAGGGGGCCGCCTGCCTGGGATGGCAACCCCGCTTCCGCTTGATGCCCTTCAACGTGGATGCCAGCTCAAAGTTTTTGTAGTCGATCGGCTCCGCGCCCTCCGTCTTCAAGAAGAAATTCAGGCCACTGAGATAGTTGCACACCGATGTGTATTTGAGAGTCCTGGCCAGCCAGACTGCATACAGTGCTGTCTGTTCCGGAGGGCACGGTGTGGTGGGAAAGTGGCCCCCGAACTCCTCAATGAACTCCAGGTATCGTCTCACCTGGACCCCCCATGTTGTGATGGAGTTTGGGGCGTAGTACTTGCGTTGCACGGCCAGCTTCTCCCTCCGCAGCTCCACAACTGGAAATAGAAGGGTCAGGGGAGTTGGTGAATATGTGGTTGCAACAAAGCCTGCGTGCCCCGTCTGCGACCCGGATTCGGTCCTTACTGTGACTGGCGCTCCAACGGCTCAGGGCGTCGCAGATCGTGTTGTCAGCACTCTTCACATAAACAGACTGAACATCAAAATTGTACTGTGCCGCTATCCAGAACAGCCTGCGCACGAAGTGCATGACCCCCTTTGATTTGGACCGACCCGAGGTCAAGGCCGCTCGGACCGTCTCATTGTCCGTGACCATGACCACCGTGCTGTCCTGCCACAGGTGGCCCCAGGTCTAGGCCGCACAGAAGGCTGCCCACATCTCCAGCACGTTTATGTGGGCCCCCCTACACGTCCCATCGGGTGTGGCGTGGTGGTGGCCCACCTCATCCCTGATCCTCCCATCTGGTCCCTCCCCGAAGGCTCCAATCCTGCAATCGCCGGCATGGATCGTCCCTAACCCCTCCCCGGAGGCGTCGCTGTAAGTCGAGACGTATGGGGTATGGCGGCCGATTATTTTTGCCTTCCCATTGAACCGTCTGGAGAAGTCCAGCCACCATCGTCTATCCTCATGGAAACCCCCCGAGAGGCGGACCTTGAAGTGGGGTTTTGCCACTGTGTTGATCGTGTCGTACATGCGTCTGCAGAAAGTGCGGCCTCCCCGGACCACCTTCGCACAGTGCGCCAGCAAGCCAGCCAGCCACCATCGTCTATCCTCATGGAAACCCCCCGAGAGGCGGACCTTGAAGTGGGGTTTTGCCACTGTGTTGATCGTGTCGTACATGCGTCTGCAGAAAGTGCGGCCTCCCCGGACCACCTTCGCACAGTGCGCCAGCAAGCCAGCTAGCCGCTCCAGCTGGATCCTCCTAGCCTTCTTCCGGCCCTCCAGGGCCAGAAGCGCCATGGTCATCCTGGTCAGCTTGTCCTCCGGCAGCGACATCTCCAGGGCGATGGTGTCGATGTCGATACCCAGGAACCTTGTTTTGGTGGACGGGGAGGTGACTTTTGGGAAGCTTATGTAGAAGCCCAATCTCCGGAGGATCCCCATTAGGATGGCCTGGGCCATACAGCCCGCGTCGAAGTCCCGAGCTACGATACAGAAGTCGTCGAGGTAATTTACCACCTCCCCCACGCCCTCACGCACTGCACAGCGGACAACAAAATCAGACAGCTTGCTGAAGACATAAGGGCTGGAGGCCAGCCCCATGCATAGCCTGTTATCTCTTAAAAAGACCGGGTCATTCCCGAAGTCCCAGAACATGCCCTGGCGGTCCCGGTCTCGTGGGTGGATGCTCACCGCCCGGTAAGCATCACGGATGTCCACGGTCGCGAGATAGTCTCCGGCTTGCATCAGGGCGGCCACATCGTCGACACTATTGTAGGAGAATTTGGCCGTCACGCTATCCGTGTAGTTGTTGACTGACTCACCCTCTGGTCTGCTGCAATCCACGATGCCCCTCACCCCCCTCCATCCTTGGGGATGCAGAAGAGCCTATGCACACATAGCGGCCGGCCCTGGTCAAAGCCCCTGCCTCGATCTCCTTCCTGAGTTTGCCAGACATGACCTCTCTGTCCTCACGGTCTCCCCCGGCACCCTGATGGCACTCATAGCAAGCGTCGCAGTCCCGGTTTATTACCATGAAGCCGAAGCAGATGCCTTTCATGATATATTCGGCATCGGGGTCAGTATCACCCCTCATGAACAGCTCTGTGAAGACCCTACATGGCTTCATCTGGGACACGACACCATCAATACTGTGCGTGCAGCTGCACAAACCTGTCATGCAGCTCCTCCAGAGTCGGAAGTCGGTCACACAGTCGGTAACCGTCTCCGTGACGGTGATGTCGAATACATGCTCATCTCCTGTGCCGTCCTCGACGTGGAGCCACCCCGGGTCCAGGCCATCCCCCCTGCTTGTCCATACAGGGGTGCCTCTGTGGGGCGTCTCCCCCACTTGTTGGTCACCGGGGATCCCCCCCAGGGTGCCCGCCGCCGCCATCAGGGTGTCCACCCCGTCCCGGGTGTTGTTATTGTTGTTTACATCCGGGGCCTCCCGTGGCACGGGTGTCTCCACTGACCCCCGTGCTCCACTGCAACCCTCCGTAATGCCACCATGGCAGCCTCCCGCCCCCCCTGGGGCTCCCGTGTTGTCAGTCCCACCCAAAGGCGGGGCCTCCACGCGTGCCGCGACCACAGTGTTGTTGTTGTTTACATCCGGGACCTCCCCACATGCGGGAAGCCAGCCCTGCGGCTCGGGCATCTTCACTGACCCACATGCGCCACTGTAAACATCCATACCACGCCCTCCGGCGCCGTCAAGTAATGCATCACACCCAGTACCTCGGAGACCGGTACCGTCCCTATCCCAGCTGCGTCCACCACCGGGTTGTGTGTCTGCCTGGGTGTCCCAAACCCCAGTACCACTACCGTCCCTGCCCCGGCCGCGTCCACCGCCGGGTTGTGTGGCTGCTTGAGTGCTCGCTGCGTCCCACCCCGCGCCCCCGTTTTCCCGCGGTATGGCCGAATCTGGGTCATGCTCCGCGTCCCCGGTGTGGCGCGTCTCGGTGCACCGTCAGTCCCGGGTGCACTTAATGCGCTTGTGGCTGCGGCTCCCGCACTTGCTGCACCAATGCCCGAAGCTACAGTCCCCCTCCTTACTGTCACAACCCACTTCCTTGTTCCAGGGGAAGCAGGCCCGCTTGCCTCCCTTTTCATAGGTCTTGAGCCCCTTTGGATTCCGGGTGGTCGCACTCTTAGCTTTGGCCCGCATGGCCTCATGCCCGTAGTGGATCAGGCTCGCCGCCGCATTCCCTGCCGTGAATGCAGCGAAACCCTCCCGTTCCGCCAGCTTACGCACGGCCGTGTCATATCGAACATGGGCAGTGTCTTTGAACAGCTCATACTTAGCCTTCGATGCAATGTAAGCAAGGTGGCTGAATAGGGCTTGGCCATCTTTTAACGTCACACCGTCTAGGCTCAGGAACCACAGGCATGATGCCTCCTGTAACTCGGCCACTGATAGTTTGCGCACATCCTTCTTATCCTCAGTATAGTTTTTCAAAGACCACTTACTTTTCCGTCTCCGGGACGTGCTCCTTGTCCTGCTACGTGAACTGGAGTCACTATGAGAGTGCGATCTGCGCCGCCGTGTCCGGCTCTTGCGCGATACCTCCCCGTAACTTGAGTGACCTCTTTCCGTATGGGCTGCTCCGCCCTGCTTGGCTGGTGGTGGCTTCACTGTGTCCCTGGCCGCCTTTTCCTTTACTAACACGGTCCGTCGTTCCTCCAAGTCAAACATGCGCTTGTCCCTTTCCAGCTGCCTTATTTCCTCCCTCACGCGTCGCTCCTCTTCATCAATGCACATACTCCATACGTCTTTTGTGATATCCTCCATCACTCGCTCATCGGAGGCTTCTCCTGCCGTCACCATCTTGACCGCCGAGAATTTGCGCGTTATGCGTATGTGGTTGCCTGCGGCGTCCTCCCGTTTCACGTCAGTAATGCACCTCGGTCCAGAATGAATTTTACCACACGGGTTGCAGAAACCCTCAGACATACCGTATCGCACAGATGAGTGTCAAGCTAGCATGATTCCAGATAGAAGGCGAGCTGGATCGGGGAGCGTCCTGCGTCCTGCAAGTTAAAAATTGCATACAGTTAAAAATTGAATGCGTTAAGGCCAGGCGCAGCTGGCATACAGTGCACAGGGCCGCTCAAAGGGGGCGCCACCATGGTCTATGTCATAATAACAGGGTCAGCTAGATAGGATAAGTGCTAACTATTACATAGGGAACTGAAGATCGGTAGTGTCCTTGTTTATATTCCCATAATGGATTATACAGCACATATAGTGAATATATATATATATATATATGTGGTGACCGAATCGATCAATAAAGTGGGATTGTCTTATTTTATTTGCATTCAGTCTGAATATGATCGTAATTTTTTATTTGTTTTTGTCATGCCTCTGAAATAAAGTGGGATTGTCTTATTTTATGTGCATTCGGTCTGAATATAAGCGTGAATTTGTGCGCGCTTTCAATCTTGAAATGGGGGTGTGCTTCTATTGGGTAGTGTGCTTCTATTGGGACATATATGTATATATATATACATGTACTCTTCTGTTGTGCATGAGAGCAAAACACGCCAGTCTGATTACATGGCTGACACTGACAGGGTAATTTGTGACAGGAAGTTGATATAGACACTAATCCCTACCACGTGATTAAAGACTGCGCTGTGTGATGGCTGTGATTCTCCCACATGCACTTAATAGATGTCACTCAGGGTGTCGCGTTGCCCGCTGGGTAATAGTGATATACACGGCTGTATATATAACAGCTGGCGACTATCACTGCCATGCATGACATGGTATACATGTACATGGATTCTCTTTGTGCTGTTTGGTAGTTTTTTTCCCCTTGCATAACAGGAATATTTACACCCTAAATTAAAAGTTACATAATCCGATGGTTTAAGTTTCTGTGATGCTTAAAATAAATATATTAGTTTGATCATTATCATCTACCTTTACTTTAGTTTGTTGGAGTTTTACATCCTGGCAACATCTATGGTCATATCAGGAGGGGTACCGACTTGTGACAGTGTACACTCAAGGTGATTTTATAGTGCTGCCCCATTGGCAGACCAGGCCACCGGGTCCATGACCCGATTTCCCACTCAATCACATTATCCTGATACTGAGCTAACCAATCCTTGCCCTATCCTAGTCATGCCAAGCGCCATGCTAGTTAGTGACAAGTATCAATTTTGTAAGTCATTGATTTGACTCGGCCGAAAATCTAATTATCTACGTTCCGCACGGGAAGTCTAAGCTCTACCGATTCGGCGACCGCTTCCGGTCGCGCTCAGCGAGCAACAATAAGTGCCTTATTCATGTCCCCTCATTACCTGCTCTGCCGCCCCGTGGCGCCACCATTTGATCCGATTCTAAGCATGCATATATTACCATAAAGTCAAGTTATTTACACGTGCACAGTAATTCCCTCCCGCGGCTCATAGCTTATCGATTTCAGTTCGGTACGGTGTCCCGCAAGTCTGGCTGGAACCTCCCCTCACCCCCCCCCCACCCCCACCCCCAATCAGTCCCCCCCCCCAATGCTTTGCGTCACATGACTGCAGTTACTATTTTTACATTTGGGTCATCGATGTAGACTTCCATGTGGTGATACTAAACACGGCATAATGCTGACACATGATTATACATTTAACAAGCCGAATGGGTTGAGTGCCTGCTTCCAATGTGGCAGGTTGCAGGGTTAGGATCATACAGTTTAAAACACCAGCTGAGCCAAAGCAATGGCTGATAGTTAAAGATGTATGCTTGTCACTACCTAGCCTGGTACTCGGCATCACTAGGATGGGGCAATGAATAGTGGAATGAGGAAGACTAATTGTCAGCAATTGGTATTTCCCCTGCTTAATCAATGGATGTAAAAGATATTATATTAGAAAATAGTGAGTGTAAGATGTATTACTAACTTGTCCCACCTCAATACTCCTGGACGAAGTATGTTTGGGGTGGAGTCTTTTGTTGTAAATATTTTATTCAGCAGAATTTCCCATGTTCAGCCCTGGGTACTGGTCATCCAGCCATGCAACTTAGCCATTATTTACTAAAGTAGTTAAATTATGTCAAATGTAAAATTGCATAGTCCGAAGGGTTTGAATTTCTGACATTTTATTTTAGATAAGTATGTGAGATTTATCTTATAATCTATGTCACTTTAATTTGACGTAATTGGAGATATTTGAAATGAAAACATGCCAAATTTATTTGGACATGCATTTCAAAATGCTGGGTATCATAGGTTTAAGCAGTGACAGGTTCGATTAAATTCACTTAACTTCCTTCTCTGTAGCAATACATTCTTATTGAATGCACCAGTATCCAAGGTAGAAGTGTAGGATCAAATGTAGGCCAGGCTTTTGGTTTAGAAGCAACAATTAAAGCATAATTGGACTATGCAGCTTTAAGTTGGTCATTTTGAAAGCTCGCCTCCAACCCTAATGTCATGCTTACGGTTGCATTGTCCGATTGTTTTCCGTTTGGTCACTGTTTATTTAGATATATATTAGGTTGATCATTACAGTCTACCATATTTTAGACTAGTTAGCTCAGTGTCAGGATCATGTAACTAAGTGGCATGTCGGGTCGTGGTGCCAATAACAGTCTCCCAGTGGAACCATAATGTCACCATGAGTGCGCTCTGCCAGTAACTGCCCTGCTATGACATTAACTGTTGCTAGGACACACATCCCCAACATACAATAAAAATATGTGTGAATATGCACTAGTTGGAGTGGGTAGATGGAATGATTTTAAATGGGTAGAAGCCAAAGGCTGAGTTCCACTTTAAGGAACTATTGTGATGTCTACAAGTAGGAAATCTATGTATTTTATTTCTTATTGCACATGTAGGGTTATTTCACTATTTACTATGGAGCTCTATATTCTGCACATGGCCATAATTCATAACACAACAACAGATATTCAGTGGACCAACAATTTATTAGTACCAATTTAATGAGAGTTTACATGACTTGTCTGATTGAGTCAGCGCTAAGTGACATAGAAGTACTTTATGTATAACTATAATTTGTTTCAATAAGCTTGAGATCAGTTAACTCTTGCATAATAATAGTTATATATTTCATATATACCAGACATGTTAAATAATGTGCCTGTTGATTGATTGATTGGTGGTTGCTTTACGCCGTGTCGGCAGCATAGGCCATATTCACGGCGAGAAATGTTTGTTTTTTGTTCAAACCATCGCTTTTACATGTAAAAGCAGACAATCAATTATGTGCCAATAGACACTAATTAAATTAGAAAGCTCACAATCATATATCTGTGGTCAAGGGAAACAAATTCCCATAGAAAAAGAAAAGTTTCATTAATAATTAATAGAATCCATTTAGTAAACTATATAAGGTGGTACAGTCCAGCTGCCCTCAAAAAGGCTAAAATGTTTTCCTGTTTTACCTTAGTAAAAAGGTCATGCATACTGCCTGCAGTGTAGAACCGTTGGCGCAGGGCCAAAAAATCAACGCAACTTAGTAAAATGTGTTTGAGTGTCAGTGGGGACTGACACCCAATACATTCAGGGGGAGGTTCCCCCTTGAGCAGAAAAGCATGTGTAAGCCACGAGTGGCCAACACGGCAGCTACTAAGGACCACTTGGTCCCGCCGACCTCCCGCATGAGTCTGTGGTGGCTTTCCCACAGATGGTTCAATTTCTTTAAGTTTATTGATGTTTTCATCCCACTCATGTTGCCATTTGGATTTTATGTGGGTGGCTATTAGTGGTTTCAGATCAGAGTGAGGGATCAGACACGGTTCAAGATCACAGTTCAGGGCCTTCTTCGCAGCCCGATCAGCTCGTTCGTTTCCTTGTATGCCAGCATGGCCAGGCACCCAGCACAGGTGGATATCATACCCATCTGTTGTCAGTTGGTTCATTTTATAAATGACCGTTGCTAGAATAGGGTGATTCGTTTTCAGTCCAGCAACAGCCAGGAGGCAAGAGAACGAATCACTGTATATAACATAGTTAGTGTGGTTGGATACCTCGATACACTCCAAAGCGAGAAGGAGTGCTCGGGCCTCTGCAGTGAAAATCGAGCTCTGATCGGGCAAACGTACACCAAATTTTTCCCGTCGGCAGACTGCCGCAGCAGCTACCCGGCTTTGGTCTTTCGAACCATCAGTGTATATGGAGAGGTGGTCTGCAAACTGGCCTTGAATCTCTGCATGCAGTCCTTTGTACTCGAGTGGATGTGTCCCAGATTTCCTCAGTTCCGTGAGTCGGAGGATAACCGATGGCTTTCTCAACGACCACGGGGGATGTTCTGGGACTTTGGCATCCTCCAACACGTCCAAATCCAAGCCCAAGGCCTCCAAATGAGGTTTCATTCGGAGCCTCAGTGGCCGGATGTAATTTGGCCTGGCTTCATACCTGGATTCGTCATGTTGCTCGAATAGACAATTGTGTGCAGGATTCAATGCATTAGTTTTTATCTTGACTACATATTGCATGGCCAGTTTGATTCTCCTGTTGTTAAGTGATGGTTCATTGGCTTCGACATAAAGGCTCTGAACTGGTGAGGTGCGGAAGGCCCCAAGGGCCAGGCGCAGTCCCTGGTGGTGGATCGTGTCTAGCAGCCCAATATATGATTTCCTTGCGGAACCATATACTATGCTGCCGTAATCCACTCGTGAACGAACCAAGGTTCTGTACACGGAGAGCAGAACATCTCTGTCCGCTCCCCACTCTGAGCTGGACAGCACCCTCAGAATATCCAGCGCTTTCAGGCATCTTGTTTTCAGGTACTTTATATGTGGCACAAAAGACAGTTTTGCGTCGAGAATGAGGCCCAGAAATTTGGTTTTCTCAACGACTTTAATGGGATCCCCATCCAGGGTCAGCTCCGGTTCCGCATGTATTCTACTCAGCAGGCAGAAGTGCATGCAGACTGTTTTGGTCTTGGAAAATTTGAAACCGTTCAGAACTGACCATCGATGGATCCCATTTATGCTTGGTTGTAGCTGTCTCTCTATGACATTCATGTTAGCACCGCTGTAATATAAAACAAAGTCGTCCACGAAAAGACTACAGGAGACCCCCTGCTTTACAGCAGCAGCAATACCATTGACCTTGACCCCGAAAAGGGTCAAGGCCAGTATGCTGCCTTGAGGTACTCCTAGTTCCTGTGAGTGTAGGCGGGAATAGGTAGTCTTGACACGGACGCGGAAATGCCTGAAGGCTAGAAAGTTCCTGATGAAAATTGGCAAGTGGCCACGAAGGCCAATCGCATGAAGATCCTCCATGATGCCATGCTGCCACGTTGTGTCATAGGCTTTTTCTAGGTCGAAAAAGACAGCCACAACGTGCTCCTTCTTAAGGAAAGCATCTCTTATGAAGGTCTCCATGCACACCAAATGGTCGAGGGTGCTGCGGCCCCGTCTGAAGCCACATTGAAGGTTGGACAGGTGGTGTCATGACTCCAGTAGCCAGGCGAGGTGGTTGTTTACCATGCGCTCCATGGTTTTACAGATGCAGCTTGTAAGGGCTATGGGACGATAGTTGTGGGCTTCGCTCTGGTCTTTACCAGGTTTGGGAATCGGTATTACTGTCGCCTCCCGCCAAGAGGCGGGGACGACACCCGACTCCCAGATGTTGTTGAAGAGTTGAAGCAACAGTCTCAGTCCATGTTCAGGGAGATGTTTCAAAAATTGATAATGAATTCCATCAGGTCCAACTGCTGTGTCATGCGAGCTTTCCAAAGAACACCTCAACTCATCCATACTGAATGGGGAGTTGTAGTGCTCCTCGCCATCGGAAGAAAAGTCCAAGAGCTTTTGCTCTTGGCGTTCCTTGACCACCCGAAAGCCCGGGAGGCAGTTTGCCAAAGACTAGTTTCCAGCAAAGGTGCGAGCCAATTCTTCACTTATTTCGTCGAGTGATGTGAGAATGGTGCCATTGTGTTTCAAGTGCTGGACTACAGAAGAATCACCTCCCCTTCGTTTGATTCTTCTGATCATTGTCCATACTGGACAATGATCCTGTGGATTAATGTGCCTGTAGATAGGTAGCAAGGATTGTCACTATTAATCTCTAGTCTAACCATTACTGAAAAGAGTCTGATAGATAGCCCGGTGCAGCATGTCAGGTCTAGTTTGTCCATAGCAAAGAAAACACACTGTTTCAATACTTTTAATTGCAAAGACAGAAATACCGAATAAACTGTAAATTAAGACTCTGACACTCGGCCAGTTTTTAAATACTGTGGGGTGGGTGGGTGGGTGGGTCGTAAAGGAATTCTCTGTCTGTTGACTGTTATCTGTTTGAGCTCAACCGAATAACTGACTAACTGATACACGGGGAAGATCACATCGACTACATTACTATGAAATTTGTAATTGTTATTACAGTGGCCGCGTTAAGTTACTACAGATACCAAGGCTTTTTGTATTTTGTGACGTGTTGCTAAGATAACTGACATTAAGGGTTACTTTATGTGTAGCAGGACTGAGGGATTAACGCATACTCTATCCAGATTGTGATTGTTTCTATGGTTTAAGCGGTAGTTACTATGGCCAGGGGAGTAAGAGATATATCTTATGTAATACCAGGATAGTTAGCATTAACTGGTTCTGGGCAGGAAGTATGTTACTTGCTAAGGCTACACATAACGTGGTTACACCAGGGATCTGTTGTTGTGACGAATTATCCATGTTACAACGTAACATGTACAATGTCGGTAGACTGAACAGAAGGTGCTCCAGTAAATATTACATGCAGAATAATATTTATTGGGTGTGTTTTCTTCGGACTGAGCATATTGTGAAATCTGGTAGAAGCCCTGTTCATAACAGGACAAACATGCATCCAGTGAAAGCAACAGGTTTGTTAAACCAAAACACTGACCTAGATTTGATCCTAGTAATCCAACTTAGATATTAATGCACTCATTAAACATGAATGTCTCACAGAACCTGTCACTGTTGATGAATATAGGGTCCAGCATCGAGACACACACACCAACATCAATTTGGCATGTGTCCACTTCAAATATCTGTAAAGTCAATAATTCATAAAAAAAAATATAGGTTACTTCAAACTAAGGAAAAGTAGATGATAATGATAATTCTAATATATTTATCTGAAAGAATATGGCAGAAACTTAAAAACGATCAGATTAAGCAACTTCAAACATTACCACTACAAGGTCTCACTGCCAGCGCTGCCCATGATGGTACTCTCACACATCACACCTTATTGTTTTCTGGGCCTGCGTTCCGCTGGCGGGGTGCCGCGCAGGGACACGCGGCAACATGGCGGTGATTAGGTAGTCTCTTTGTGTGGGTACTACTTACATGCCCAGTGTCATTGTGCGTGTTTATGAGCCGCAGTCATATAGCTCGTTTGGTGTCTGTGAGCCCCGTAAAGTGGCTTTTAGCTCATAAGGCACGGAGGGAGAGGGATGACAAGGGAACTTTATGAATACGGTCCATTGACATTTGCAGGACAAAATCACAATATTCAATTTTACTTAATAAATTCTCCGGCTTAAAGATACACTAACAGGACCAAGACAACTTCGAAGCAATTATTCAAATATTCTAGGACTTGTATTTAACGGACGACCCTCTATTCATAATAATGTTGTCCTGGCAGAGCAGGTGTCCTGTCACTAGAGGGGTAATCAAATGAAACAAAGAAAGTTTGTACAAACAAACTGTGTCTACTTGTGACAGGGGCTTGTCGATCACAGGGATCGCTTAAGACAGCTACTACGTTATACAAGCTATACATAATGCATTCAATCAAAATACTTGCGAATACGTATAGTTTGTATATTTTGAAATTGGTTATTATCTTAATCTAAGCTATGGTCAGATTGAGACATCAGCGGTCAAGTTGTGTCAAATAGCCCATTCTGTGACGTCATGCATGGAAGAGATAGGTGGAATTACATAGGTTATAAGGCACAGTCAAAGGGCTTCAAATTCACCGTTAATCAACGTAGGCGTTGTCTCACTTTCCTTGGGGAAATATATTATAGCAAACTGTATTTTTATATCCTTCTGTATAATTAGTGATCCATGAGTGGGGATATGTTTTAAGTTCTATTTCATGGAGAAAGCCAATCTCCCTGTGTGAGCATTCCCCAAGTCTATATCACTGTAACAGCTGAGGAATAACGTACCAACTTCATACCTATTACTACCTACCTTGGCACTCAGCATTTAATAGGACAGAACTAGTATGTGTTTGTTTCTGCATAGAATGGAATACCAAGTAAATATAATAGAATCTGTGTCCAGCAGTTTGACACGCATTCCAAAAGTAATTTGTTGCATGTTTCCACATCAGATATCTCCAACGTTAACCATTATAAAATAAGATACTCTAAAACTAAAATAATGATCAACCTAATGTAGTTATCTATATAAAAAAATATGCAGAAACTCAAAACCACCGGACTACGCAACTTTAACCAACTCATATATTGGACTGTGGCTTTAAGCAACTCACATATTGAACTATGTCGCTTTAACCAACTCACATGTTGGACTATACAAGTATTTAACGAACAGACATATTGAACTATGCTGCTTTAACCAACTCACATGTTGAAGTTTGTGGCTTTAACCAACTCACATGTTGAACTATGCTGCTTTAACCAACTCACATATTGAACTATGCTGCTTTAACCAACTCACATTTTGAACTATGTGGCTTTAACTAACAGACATATGGAACTATGAGGCTTTAACCAACTCACATATTGAACTATGAGGCTTTATCCGACTCACATATTGAACTATGCTGCTTTAACCAACTCACATATTGGTCTATGCAGCATTAACCAACTCATACATTGAACTATGCAGCTTTAACTAACTCATGTATTGGTCTAAATTGCTTTAACAAACTCACATATTGGTCTATATGGCAGTAACCAACTCACATATTGAACTATGTGGTTTAACCAACTCACATATTGAACTATGCGGCTTTAACCAACTCCAATATTGGACTATGCAGCTTTAACCAACAAACATACTGAACTATGCGGCTTTAACCGAATACAATATTGGACTATGCGGCTCTAACCAACAAACATACTGAATTATGTGGCATTAACCAGCTCACATATTGAACTATGCAGCTTTAACCAACTCACATATTGAACTATGCTGCTTTAACCAACTCACATATTGAACTATGCAGCTTTAACCAACTCACATATTGAACTATGTGGCTTTAACCAATTCAAATATTGAATTGTGCGCCTCTAACCAACTGACATATTGAATTATGCGGCTTTAACCAGCTCAGATTTTGAACTATGCAGCTTTAACCAACACATATTGAACTATGCGGCTTTAACCAACTCCAATATTGGACTATGCGGCTTTAACCAACAAACATACTGAACTATGCGGCTTTAACCAACTCCAATATTGGACTATGCGGCTTTAACCAACAAACATACTGAATTATGCTGCTTTAACTAACTTACATATTGAACTATCTGGCTTTAACCAATTCAAATATTGAACTATGCGGCTTTAACCAACTCAAATATTGAATTATGCGGCTTTAACCAGCTCACATATTGAACTATGCAGCTTTAACCAACTCACATATTGAACTATGCTGCTTTAACCAACTCACATATTGGACTATGTGGATTTAACCAACTCACATGTTGAACTATTTGGCATTAACCAACTCACATGTTGAACTATGCAGCTTTAACAAACTCACATATTGGACTATGTGGCATTAACCAACTCAAATATTGAACTATACGCCTTTAATCAACTCACATATTGAACTATGTGGTATGAACCAAGTCACATATTGGACTATGCAGCTTTAACCAACTCACATATTGAACTATGTAGCATTAACCAACTGAAATATTGAACTATGCAGCATTAACCAACTCACATATTGAACTATGCAGCTTTACCCAACTCACTTGTTGAACTATGCGGCTTTAACCAACTCACATATTGAACCATGTGGCTTTATCTGACTCAGATATTGAACTATGCAGCATTAACCAACTCATAGATTGAGCTATGCAGCTTTACCTAACTCATATATTGGTCTACATGGCTTTAACCAATGCACATATTGAAATATGGTGCTTTAACCAACTCACATAGTTAACTATGTGGCTTTAACCAACTCACGTATTGAACTATATTGCTTTAACCAACTCACATATTGAACTATGCGGCTTTAACCAACTCAATATTGAACTAGCTGGCTTTAACCAAGTCACATATTGAATTATGCAGCTCTAACCAACTCACATATTGAACTATGTGGATTTAACCAATTCACATATTGAACTATGTGGCATTAACTGACTCAAATGTTGAACTATGCGGCTTTAACCAACTCACATATTGAACTATACATTCTTAACCAACTCACATATTGAATTGTGCAGCTTTAACCAACTCAGATATTGGTCTATGCAGCCTTAACCAACTCAAATATTGAACTATGTGTCTTTAACCAACTCACACGTTGAACTATTTGGCATTAACCAACTCACATGTTGAACTATGCAGCTTTAACGAACTCACATATTGGACTATGTGGCATTAACCAACTCAAATATTGAACTATGCGGCTTTAACCAACTCACATGTTGAACTATGCGGCTTTACCCAACTCACATATTGAACTATGCAGCTTTAACCAAATCAAGTATTGAACTATGCGGCTTTAACCAACTCAAATATTGAACTAGGCAGCTTTAACCTACTCACATGTTGAACTATGCGGCTTTAACTAACTCACACATTGGACTACGTGGCTTTAACCAACTCACATATTGAACTATGCAGCTATAACCAACTCACATATTGAACAATGCAGCTTTAACTGACTCACATATTGAACTATGCGGCTTTAACCAACTCACATATTGAACTATGCGGCTTTATCCAACTCACATATTGGACTATGCAGCTTTAACCAACTCACATATTGGACGATGTGGCATTAACAAACTCAAATATTGAACTATGCAGCTTTAACCAACTCACATATTGAACTATGCAGGTTTAACCAACTCAGATATTGAACTATGCAGGTTTAACCAACTCAGATATTGAACTATGTGGCTTTAACCAACTCACATATTACACTCTGCAGCTTTACCCAACTCACATATTGAACTATGCAGCTTTAAGCAACTCACATATTGAACTATGCAGCTTTAAGCAACTCACATATTGAACTATGCGGCTTTAACCAACTCACATATTGAACTATTTGGCATTAACCAACTCACATATTGAACTATGCAGCTTTAAGCAACTCACGTATTGAACTATGTGGCTTTACCCAACTCAAATATTGAACTATGCAGCTTTAAGCAACTCACATATTGAACTATGCGGCTTTACCCAACTCACATATTGAACTATGCAGCTTTAAGCAACTCACATATTGAACTATGTGGCTTTAACCAACTCAAATATTGAACTATGCGGCTTTAACCAACTCACATATTGAACTATGTGGCTTTAACCAACTCAAATATTGAACTATGCGGCTTTAACCAACTCACGTATTGAACTATGTGGCTTTAACCAACTCAAATATTGAACTATGTGGCTTTAACCAACTCACACATTGGACTATGCGGCTTTAACTAACTCACATAATGAAATATATGACATTAACCAACTCACATATTGAACTATGAGGCTTTAACCAACTCACATATTGAACTATATGACATTAACCAACTCTCATATTGAACTATGAGGCTTTAACCAACTCACATATTGAACTATATGACATTAACCAACTCACCTATTGGACTATGAGGCTTTAACCAACTCACATATTGAACTATGAGGCTTTAACCAACTCTCATATTGAACTATGAGGCTTTAACCAACTCACATATTGAACTATATGACATTAACCAACTCACATATTGAACTATGCGGCTTTAACCAATTCACATATTGAACTATGCGGCTTTAACCAACTCACATATTGAACTATACGGATTTAACCAACTCACATATTGGACTCAATCAATCAATCAATAGAACCGTCCTCTAGTCGAGGGTTGGATGCACTTGTCCCGATGGTGTGCTGTTCTGATAGACTGTGAATAATTCAAGCCTGTGTCCACTGTAAAATATTTGTAAACCATGTTGTTCTTGGTCTCCCTCTCCCTCTGCTGCCATTCACCTTCCCTTCCAACAATGTACGGTATATTGAACTCTGACGAATGATGTGGCCAAAATAAATAAGTTTCTTTGTCTGTATAGTGACAAACAAGCTTTTCTTATTTTTAATTTTTCTGAGAACTTCTTTGTTGGTGATCTTCTTTGTCCATGATATTTTCATCATCCTTCGATAAGTCCACATCTCAAATGCTGCTAAACGTTTGTACATTTTCTTAGAGATTGTCCATGTCTCAGCCCTATACATTAGAGTAGACCACTGAAGAATACGCTTCCTTGTTTGTATTAATATCTTACTATTGGACTATGTGGCTTTAACCAACTCACATATTGAACTATGTGCCTTTAACTAACTCAAATATTGAACCATGCTGCTTTAACCAACTCACATATCGAACTATGCGGCTTTAACCAACTCACATATTGAACTATACAGCTTTAACTAACTCAAATATTGAACCCTGCTGCTTTAACTAACTCACATATTGAACTATGTGGCTTTAAGCAATTCACATTTTGGCATTAACCAACTGACACATTGAACTATACGGCTTTAACCAACTCACATATTGAACTATGTGGCTTTAGCCAACTCACATATTGAACTATGTGGCTTTAACCAACTCACATATTGAACTATGCGGCTTTAACCAACTCACATATTGAACTATGTGGCTTTAACCAACTCACATATTGAACTATGCGGCTTTAACCAACTCACATATTGAACTATGTGGATTTAACCAACTCAGATATTGAACTATGCGGCTTTAAGCAACTCATATATTTGACTATGTGGCTTTAACCAACTCACATATTTGACTATGCAGCTTTAACCAACTCACATATCTGACTACATGGCTTTAACCAAATCATATATTTGACTATGCGGCTTTAACCAATTTAAATGTTGCAGTTTCACCATCATACAAAGCACACCATTTTCACAGACCATGTCCCTCCCCACCCAAAGTAGTACACTCAACATTTAAATACTTTATTAAATACAACATTTTGAATATCAACATTTTATTAATGATCCTATGAAATATTTCCAGTAATGTTATATCTAATAAAATTTCTTTACACTACATGCCTATAGTGGAGACCGCAAATTCAGAGTTTAGAAGTTATTGGGGACAATTGATGTTCACACAGTCACACAGACTTGAAAAGTTCAACTTTAACTTACCATGCATGGCATGGGTAGTGGGCTGGGGTGTAGGGGATCACGCAATGATCTGTTCCCAACCTTTCAGCGGCCCTGTCACACTACGACGTTTCCCACCAATGCGCGTCGACGTGTTGCCTTTTTGGTCGAAACGTCGGTACACGTCCGGTACGTTACCGGCGCGTTACCGGCGCGTCGGTACACATTGAAGGATAGCAACGTGTGAATGGACACGTCGGCGCGCATCGGGTCGCGCCGATCGTTTTGTGCTTGCACAAAGCTTTCAGCGCACCCCGACGCGCGCCGACGGGTTGGAGGAGCCATTACGGACGCGTTATCAACACGTCGATACCCGTTGGCAGCGCGCCGGGGGGAACGCCGCCAGGACGTTGATCAACGTCGGTTAACGGTGGCTTTTTCCCCCCCAAAAGGCGACCGTTCCGTCGACGCGTCAGTAACGTCCGATCGACAGGTAGTGGGCGCGATATTGGCGTTGCTCCAGCGTTTTTCGACGCGTTGGACGTGTTGCCAGCGCGCCTGGATGCGTTGGCCGCGCGGTGTGGATGCGCTGCGGGCACGTCCTAACGTGTTGCTGGCGGGTATGTACACGTTGACACAGTACTAACACGACACCAACGCGTCGTCAACGCGCCGACAACACGCCAATGGCACGCTGGGAACCCTCTGGCGGGACGTTGACATGTTGTTCCGCCGCACGTCAAAACGCGTTGGCCGCGCACCAAAAACACGCCACTAACACGTTGCAACCAGTCAAATTTTCTCTCAAAGCGCCGAAGAGTTGGACGTGTATCAACGGGTTGAAAATATTTTGCGCGTTGCCAGCGCGCCAGTGAGAAACGTTGTAGTGTGACAGGCCCTTAAGACCCAGGGTTCCGAATTACACCAGAAATGTGCGGGTCCCGCATTGGCCGACCTCGTGAACACCGTGGAAGATGTGGCGGCCTTTATACAGGAATGCATTAAAAAAATTCTCAATGAGCACACTGACATATGTTTTGTTTGTTTGTTTGGGTTTAACATCCTGGCAACATCTAAGGTCATATTAGGATGGGCACCGACTTGTGACAGTGCACATCCCCGGAGATTGTATTGTGCCGCCCCACTTGGAGACCAGGCCACCAGCACCCAGACCCGATTTCCCACTCAGTCACATTATCCTGATACTGAGAAAACCAGTCTGTTACCTATCCTAGTAATGCTGAGTGTCAGGCTCGGTCGCAATAAGTATCAATTTTGTAAGTCATTGGTTTGACTCGGACGAGTTTTGAATTCCGAACGTTCCGCATGGGAAGGAAGCCTGCGCTGTTGCGATTCGGCCACCGTGTCTGGTACCATGACCTAAGATATTGTATTTTAGGTGCGAGTGTAACCCGGAATCACGCAGCTTCAAAGTCAGGTTTACATCGTGATGTGGGGAACTACGTTCGGGCACATTGCTTAAAGATCTAGTCAACGGAATTTAACATGTGCTCCTTACATGACCATTCGTGATAAGTTAAAGCTGCATAGTCCGATGAAATATCAAAATTTCAAAACCAAACCAATTATCTATATTTGATTTTACATATCTAACTTAGATACTGATGCACTTATTAAGCATTGGTTTTTGTGCAGCAGGCAATACTGAGTCAATTTAACAGAACCTGTTACTGCAGAAGTGTATGGTGTCAGAGTTTTGGCAAGCTTGCCAAAACTAATTTTCCATGTTTGCACTCAAAATATCTCAATATAAAAGTAACTTTGAACTAATGTAAAGTAAATACTAGTGATCGGTCTAATATATTTATCTCAGAAAAAATACAGAAATTCAAAACCATCGGACTATGCAACTTTAACAAAATGTCCATATTCTAGATAGATCAATTGTTCTGCAGTCAGAAATGCTATGAATCATGGGACATTCGATCTAATGCTGCTGGATAGACCAGTCCCTACCGACAGGGCTGGAGCTCAAATAACCCATTCTGTGACGTCATGCAGGAAGGGAAAAGTGGCATAATCCAAGGGCTCAAATGTACTGCTATTCAAGTTGGTCTTTGTAATGTTCTCCAAGGGTCCTGTCCTGACGCGGTAGCCCAATCGGTAGAGCGCGGGCCTCGCATGCGGGAGATCGGACAAGGACTAGTTAATTCAGTGTCATGATAATGTGACTGAGTGAGGTATCGGGTTATGATGCCGGCAGACTGATGTCCCAGTGGGGTAGCTCTATAAAGTCGCCATGAGTGCACACTGTCACAAGTCGGTACCAATCCTGATATGACCTTATATGTTGCTAGGACGTAAAACTCCAACAACCAACCGGTATAGTGCAGGCTTCCGTGTGGAAGGTTGAATCCCGGCCGAGTCAAACCAGTGACTTACAAAATTCACACTTGTCACTACCTAGCATGGTGCTCGGCATTTTTAGGATAGGGTAAGGACTGGTTAGCGCAGTGTCAGGATGATGTGACTGAGTGAGATATCAGGTTATGATGTCGGCAGCCTGATGTCCCAGTGAGTGCGCACAGTGACAAGTCGGTACCCGTCCTGATATGACCATAGATGTTGCTAGGACGTAAAACCCCAACAAACAAATCTAGGGTTCCTCCATTACAGTGACCTGTTTCTTTACAGCACTTCCCTGTAATTAGTGACCATGAGTGTAAATAAGCTTCAGTTCGATTCCATGGAGAAAGCCTGTCCAACTAAGTGTTCCTTTCACTACGTCACCTTGGTCGTAATGCTCGCATTGTGGTTGATGCGAGGTGAGGGAGGACGCCCCCCCCCCCTCTCTTTTCTTTCTCCTCCAGCCGTTCACTCTTACATAATACCCCCCCCCCCCGCTCCTTCCCTTATAACCGCCCCCAGCCCAGCCTCGGGCCACTCGCCCTCCTGCCTCCAGACACTCCGCTCCTCCTACACTTTTTTCTTTGGCACTCTCACCACACGATACGACATCATGCCCAACGGACGAGGCCGGGGGAGGCGCGCCGCCCGCCGGGAGGCACTGCGCAGATCTGAGGCCGACTCGACACACTCATCCGCGCCCTCCTCGCCCCCTCAGGCCGCCACGCCCCCTCAGGCCGCCCCCGGCGACCCCCCCTCGGACTGGGGGCGCACCATGCAGGCCACTCTACTCGACACGGTGGCGGCCATGGAGCGTGGTCGGCGAGGCTCGACATAATCGACGCTCGGGACCAGCGCGGAGCCGCGCCTCAGCAGACCCCCGCCTCCACCGCCGCGCCGCCTCCGACGCCACCTCAGGAGACCTACCCCGCCCGGGCCCCCCGCCACACCGTGGGGGGGCCCACCCGCCTCCGCCGCCCCTGCCAGCGGCTCCAGGGGCCATCCACGCCGACTACCTGCGCTTCACCAGGGGTGGGGCCTCCGCCACTCAGCCATCGGAGGCCCTGCCTCCCCTCCACTACGGCGATGCCCACGCCCACTCATCCACCTCCGCAGCCGACGCAGTCCGGGAAATCCTCGACTCGGCCGACACTCACAACGCCGGCCGACGCAAAGGTATTTCCCCCCATTACATCTTCCCCTGTGATCTAATAGAACGGGGGGCGGAGAGGAAGGCGGTGAAGCGAGGGGAGGCAACCAAGGACGAATACACCCTCGCCCTTCGCATGCTGGAGGCCCACCCCGCATTCCCCGCCCACTCCCTTCCCGGACTCAGCCACCACGCCCTCACCATCCACCGCGACAATCTCATTCACCCCTGGGCTACCGTCCGCCGTTATTCGGAGACGGTATTTACCTCGCGGACGGGAGGCTCCCACACGGATGGCATGACCCCACAGCCATCAACATGCTCCGCATGGAGGCCCTCACCACGCCCACCGCTGCCCTGCCCACGCCCGCCCGCTCCTCCGACCACGCCCGCCCGCCCCCAGACCCCAGGCCCGCCCCCAGACCGACACTAGGATTCCCTACATCCGGGAATCCCACGGCGCCCCCTGCCCCTCATGGACCGGGCGGGGGCCGGCGAGACCCATGGGGAGGGGGCGTCGAGGTATCGACACGCATGCGCATATTGCGCGAACCTCAGGAAATTCCTGACCATGCAATCAGAGGCCGTCTGTACCAGCAAAAGAGGCCGCGACCGGGGGCCCCCGCCCCCCAGGCGGATTTTTAGTCCGCCGCCCCCTCCAACCCGGCCCGCAGGGACCCAGCCGGCCCCACCCCACCCCCCACGCCGACCCACAACCGACCCTGCTCACATCTCACCGACCCCTCACTCACCCCCGCCTCAGATCTCGCCGCCCCCTCACATCCCGCCGCTCTCTCACATCTCCCCGCCGTCCCGGCCCGCCCGCGCCCTAACCGCAGAGCCACACACCCCTGACACCGCACCCGGCTTCAAAGCCCCCCCCCCGTCGCCACCCGCCGCGACCCAACTGACCCTCCCTCAGACCGCCACACCGCACCCAACCGCCACCCCTCTCACATCTCTGCCGACCACCCGGCCACCGCACGCCTCGGCCCTATCACAGGCCCCACCTCTCACATCTCCACCGACCACCCGGCCACCGCCCGCCATGGTCTCACCACAGCCCTCGCCGCCCCGGCGGCTCCCCACGCCACCCACGCCACCCACGCCACCTATGCCACCCGCGCTTCCCCGGAAGCGACCACCACCCGCCCCGCCCCGGCCCCCGGCGGCCACCACCAACACCACAACCCTCGCTCCAGACACCGCCCCCCCCCACACCCTCCCCCGGCGACACAGCCTACCTCACACATCTTCCCGGCCTCCCCCTGACGCCGACCCCCCCAGCCCGCCCCCCACCCCACCCCCCTCCCCCACCTCCTTCGCCGCCCCTCTCAAACTCCCTCACCGCGCCTCCTCCCCCCAACCCCCCCCGCCCCCCCCACCACGACCTCAGCGAGCACATCTCTGACGTCGTTGACCCCCACATCCAAGACACCCTCCCTGCCGCCCCCTCCTGCGGCCCCTCCCCCCACCAATACCGCCCCACCCTCCTAGCCATCTGGCCCCACGCCTCTAGCGAGGCCTGGGCCCGCTACCCCACCTTCACCCGCGCATACGCCGCACTCAGGGAAGCGGGCCTCCCTAACTTTTTGGCCGCCCGCATCCCCCTCCCCTCTGGCCTCCACATCCCCGCATGGCGCGACCGCCTCCGCGACTACCCCGACCCCGCCCTTCTCGACCTCCTTGAGTTTGGGTTCCCCGCCAATTTCTCCGCCTCATCCCCCCCCCGCCCTACATTCACCAACCACCGCGAGCCCCCCGAGCACGCCCCCCACATAGAGAGCTTTATCAAGACGGAGCTCGCCCTCGGCGCCCTCGCGGGCCCCTTCACCATCCCTCCCTTCGCCCCCTGGACTCAGGTCTCCCCTATGATGACCCGCCCCAAATCTGACCCGGGCAAGAGGCGGGTCATCGTCGACCTATCCTTCCCACCGGTGCCAGCGTCAATGCCGGCATCCCTCGCCGGGAATACCTCGGGAAACCCCACTCCTACACCCTCCCCTCAGTCGCTGACCTCGGCCGCCGCCTCACGGGAGAGGGCGCCGGCGCATACCTCTGGTCCGCCGACATCTCCCGCGCCTACCAGCAACCCCGCGCCGACCCCCTGGCTTGCCCCCTATACGGGATCACCCTTGATCAAAAAACATACATTGACCTCGCCCTCCCCTTTGGCTGCCGCTCCTCGGGCGCGGCTTGTGACCGTGTGACGGCGGCCGTCGCCTGGATCATGAGGCGCGACGGCTTTCACATACTTGTCTACGTCGACGACTTTGTCGGGTGCGAGGCCTCCTATCTCAAGGCTTGTCAGGCCTTCGACGCTTTCCTCGCCCTCGCTGCCGCCCTCGGGCTCGATGTGGCGCCCGGGAAGTGCCACCCCCCCGCTGTCCGCCTCACCTGGCTAGGCTTCGCCCTCGACAGCGAGGCGATGACGGTTCGCATCGCCCCCGACAAAGTCGACGACCTCGTCCTCTCATGCGAGGTCCGCCTCACCTGCCCCGCCATAACTCGACGTGAGCTCCAGAGCCTCCTCGGGCGCTTGAACCACGTCGGGAGTTGCGTCCTCCCCGCCCGGAGGTTCATGAGTCGCCTCCTCGGGGCGTTCCGCAGCTGCTTCGGCTGCGCCTCGCTCACCCTCGACGACAACGCCCTCCGGGACCTGAGGTGGTTCGCCCTCTACGGTCGGGCCTCCAACGGCCTCCACCTCCTCCGCGCCCCGGCAGGGCGCGTCTACGTCATAGAGTGCGACTCCTGCCTCACGGGCGGGGGCGCCTTCTCTGCCACTCACTGTTACGCCCGAGGGTACACCTCCGACTTCCGGGCGCGGTTCTCCGACATCAACGAGTTGGAGGCGGTCAATCTCGTCTTCGCACTCCACGCCCTCATGCCTGACGACGTGGCGGGGGCCACCATCGTGATCAATACTGATAACATGGCCTCCGCCGCCTCCCTCACCTCGGGCCGCGCCCGGGACGCTACCCTCGGGACCTGCGCTCGGGAGCTCTGGCTCCTCGTGGCGACGGGCTGCTTCACCCATACTTCACTGCTTCACAAGCCCGGGGCCGAGCTCGTCCTCGCCGACGCACTCAGCCGTGCCCACCTCGACGGCCCCTGGGCCGAGGTGGCCCGCGCCGGCGTTCCCCGCCTCGGGCTCCTCAGCATATCTCCCTCACATGACGCCTTCCCTTTTAACCCCGGCCTCTGATGCAGGTTTTGCCCCGGCCGAGGTGGAGGACGTCGCCTGCCTATGCCTCGCCTCCTTGGCCCCCTCAACATGGAGGAACCGCCGACGCCAGGCCCGTGACTACGTCGCCTACTCCGTCGCCCGAGGGCTCGCCCCCCTCGACCCCTCCGACTTCCAGATCGCCGCCTACACGGCCTCCCTCTACGCCCGCGGCCTCGCCCCGGCCTCCATCAAAAACGCCCTCTCCGGAGCGCGCACCTGGGCCGGGGCGGCCGGAGGGTCAACGGCCGCCTTCGACTCTGCCCTCGCCAAGGACGTCTGCTGAGGTGGCGAGCGCGCCTCTACCCACGCCCCTCGCCAGGCGCCCCCTCTGATGCCTCACCACCTTGCCCTCGTCATATCTCACCTCGCCCTCGCGGGATCGGCCTCGCTCGTCCCTCGGGCCGCCCTCCTCCTCGGGTACTTCGGCATGCTGCGGCAGTCCAACTTGCTCTCGCCGAGTCCCGAGGGCTGGGGCGGCCCCCACACCATCACCCGCGGCGACGTCGCCCTCGCCCCCGGCGGCCTCCGGGTCACGGTCAGGACCTCCAAGACCATAACCGGCCCCGCTGGCGCCGTCGCCCTATTCATCCCTGCTTGCCCGAGGCCGGGCCTCTGCCCTCTGGCCGCTTGGAACGCCGCCACCCGGCAGCGCCCCTCGCCCTCCGATGCCCCGGCCTTCATCATGCCCTCTGGTCGCCCCCTCGACCCGCGCTCCCTCACCGCCCTCATGCGAGGCGCCCTTCGCGCCCGAGGCGTCCGGGGGGCCGAGGCGTTTACCCTCCACAGCCTCCGCCGGGGCGCCGCCCAGGCCTGCCATGCCGCCGGAGTCGACATCGCCGACATCATGGCCCAGGGCACCTGGACCTCTGAGGCGGTCCACGCATACGTCCCCCGCCTCGCCCCCTCGGCGGCCCCTCGAGCCCTCTCCTCTGTCTTGGTTGAGGGCTCCTCGGGCCCACCTCCCGCCAACTACTAACATTATCTGACATTGACACTTTATTATATTATACTTGATATCTCTCTGACTCCTCAATGATTACTCATGATCCAACTGACATTTAACACTGTTATCATGACCATGCCTCATACATTATACTGTACTTACCTCTTATTCATTGATTACTCCTCATTACATTGAGCCATTACATTTGACATATCTAATTATTCATGCTTGATTAATGTATATCCATGAAAGACTCTGGCATTTCTGAATAAAATGCCCTTTTACCCACTCATGCCTCCTCGTCCTTCCTTGTCGCGCATCGGTCGTAATGCTCGCATTGCGGTTGATGCGAGGCGAGGGAGGACAGCCCCCCCCCTCTCTTTTCTTTCTCCTCCAGCCGTTCACTCTTACATAATACCCCCCCGCTCCTTCCCTTATAACCGCCCCCAGCCCAGCCTCGGGCCACTCGCCCTCCTGCCTCCAGACACTCCGCTCCTCCTACACTTTTTTCCCCACCCACCATCCCTATACACCAACTCTCCACTATAGGGTTGAGGGCTCCTCGGGCCCACCTCCCGCCAACTACTAACATTATCTGACATTGACACTTTATTATATTATACTTGATATCTCTCTGACTCCTCAATGATTACTCATGATCCAACTGACATTTGACACTGTTATCATGACCATGCCTCATACATTATACTGTACTTACCTCTTATTCATTGATTACTCCTTATTACATTGAGCCATTACATTTGACATATCTAATTATTCATGCTTGATTAATGTATATCCATGAAAGACTCTGGCATTTCTGAATAAAATGCCCTTTTACCCACTCACGCCTCCTCGTCCTTCCTTGCCGCGCATCAACAACTGAGGCGGGTCGTTAGGGTCAGCAGCCCCTAAATAACTCCCGGAGAACAATTTGCGTCAAGATATACAAACAGTGAATATGCACTATAAATCGTAATAATTGTGAGCATAAGCAAAGTTGTGCTTGTCATGTTAGTCCCTTTAAACTGCATAACTGGAATTAAGTTTCAAAATTGGTTGACATTGTGAACACTGCCACGTTACTTAAACGTGCAAAGAATATATATAAGCAAATAAATAAAGACACGTGTGCGAAATGCCTTTAATACGGAACCTGCCGTGTAAATTATGCAAATTAGCCCATATCATGCTAGTCCTGACAGGTTAAGCTGTACGTGTCACGTGATGTCGTGACCTCGTAAAGTGACAGTCCACGCGTGTGCATGGGTACGGAGGGTTCCGGGCGGCCCCGCGTTTGTTGACGGCTGACAGCAGGTCTACTAGGATCACTAGGGCCGTAGCTCGCGGAGGGGTGTGTGCGAAGGGGTGGGAGACCTCCCCCCTCCAACCCCCCCCCCCCCCCTCCAACCCCCCCCCCCCTCTACCCACGAACAAAAATAAAACGGTATGTTATACCCCAGTCACACGAGGCCTGCGTTCGCTAACGATCGATTCGCGACGTTAAAACCTCCTCCTTGCGCCCTCCTTACGCACTGATTGAATGCTGTCGCCACGAGAACGCCACCCCCCCCGCGTTCATTTCGGGAATTATGGACGCAAGGAGGTTGCTGCTGCTGCACGTGCAACCTCCTTACGCCCTGTTCCGGCGGCGCCATTTAAAATGGTTGGCGCCTTGGCGCGGCCCTGGCGCGGCCCTGGGTTGGTGCTTTTGTTTGTTTGTTGTTTTACGTCCTAGCAACATCTAAGGTCATATCAGGACGGGTACCGACTTGTGACAGTGTGCACTCATGGCGACTTTATAGTGCTATCCCACTGGGAACCCAGGCTACCGGCACCATGACCTGGTATCCCACTCAGTCACATTATCCTGACACTGAGAACACCAGTCCTTGCCCTATCCTAATAATGCCGAGCGCCTGGCTAGGAAGCAACAAGTATCAATTTTAAAGTCATTGGTTTGACTCGACCGGGACTCGAACCCACGACCCCACGATCTACCAGCACGGGAGACGGACGCTCTAACTCATTCGGCCATCCCGTCTGGGTGGGGTTGGTGCTAACACATGCGATGCTTGCAGTTACCATGTGGTCGGCGCCAACATGGCGCCGACATGGCGCCTACAAATCAGTGTATCGAATGGAACGCTGGGTGGTTGGGGTCCTTTTGGGCGTAGGGAGGTTGGCGGCGAACGCTGGCTCTCGTGTGACTGGGGTATAACCTCTTTAAATGGGTGGAAATGGCGTTTCAGAAGCCCTAGATTGTGAAAATGTCCTTTGGGGTGATACCGCTACACCCTCCTAGTCTTCACGCCGTTGGCACTCGTCCGTTCCAAGAATTGATCTTCTACCCCAAGCAAAACTTCCTAGCTACGGCTCTGGTGACGATATGAGTTCAAAGATCTGGGTGGGCTCGATAGTGGAAATTGGCTCGTCGCAGTTCCCTCACACATGTCTATGTTTGGTTAACTGCACTTGAATGAGCAAATGAGCCCATGACTGGGGTATTATGTTCTAGCAACACCTGACGGCATGTCAATACTGCTACCTAGTAGCATCAACTCTGATACAGTCTCTGAGAATAATTATTTGTAAAAAAAAAAATAGTTGTCTTCAGCGGAAAATCTGCATCCAAAGCAATGTCGTCCTGATATACCAGGTGCATGGTCATCAGAGAGACAAATAAATTAAACAAAGACAGCTTGTTATTTGTACAGTTAATAGGGGTTCTCCGAGATAAAAGATGCACCCCTTCCCAGAGCAACTATGGTTCACTCTGAGCAAAAACTGCTTCAAATAGGAATTAACTTTGGAGGTAGTGGTTCCAATGGGCAGTATTTATCTACATTGGTGTAAAGTTGAGAAATTGGTAGAGAATGCAAAAAAAGAACAAAAGCAATATGGCTGTCACAGAAAGTTCTTGATCGAGTTTCAAAGTATAACAAACAGAAGTTGCAATGAATCGCCACAGACCTACACATTGCAATATGTTTTTTTCAAGTTAACAAATTTGAAGAACACAAACCTAATTCCGATCGACTTACACGACCACGTACAGACGACGCAATGTACTACTTCAAATAGAAAACGTCACTCTCGAGTGTAACCATTGTGGAGCCTTGAGCCTCCTGAAGTAGAGCTTTTCTCTGACGGAGGTTGTGAAGTAGCCGCCTTTCTGTCCTCTGCCACCTGTTGGTAAGTCTCGAGGTCATTCTGCTGTCACTCTGCCCTGAAGGCGCTGTCAGCGTCATTTAACATTCTATACAAGTGCGATACTAATGGCCTGTCCAACCATAAGATGATGTCTGCCTCACTTGACTTGGATACAAACTGACATTTGGAGATTGCTCTCGTATAAAGGGAAAAGGATCAAAATCCCTACGCGCTGTCTGGTAGAAGGAATGCCAGAGAAAGCGCCTGGTGTCACTTATCCGCCTAGATTCACTGTGGGAGAGGCGATGTCGTGTAAATGCTGTCTTCTCACAATTCAACTCGCTATTTAGTAGGCCCTACCAAAGACCCTATAATACTAAGATGGCTCACTCAGCCTGTACTGTATAATCAAAATGATCAAACCCACCACTTGGTGTGCTGGCTGTTCTCTTGGTTAAACAGGTGCTATAATATATGTATAAATGTATATATGAATGTGAAAGAGGTGTGATGATGGGAATGCTGATGATGATGTGTATTTGTTCATAGCAATTTCATATTTATGTGTATTCATACTTACCTATCTCATGTATAATATAATTGTATGTGCTTACATGTGGAACACCAACCAGCAGCTGAGCTGATCAAACCCACCACAAGGTGGCACTGTGAAATTTACATTACCATGGGAGAGATAGGGAGTGAGCCGTCTTAGTATTATAGGGTCTTTGGCCCTAGACCACCCACTTGTACAAGCAGACAAATTAACAGTGTAGCGATAATCAGCTTTAGTTAAGGCCCTGTCACATTACGGCGTATGGCGGGAGCGTATGGCGGCGTAGCGGCTTACGTCATATACGTCGCCATACGCCGCATACCCTACGCATACGCTACGCATACGCTACGCATACGCTACGCATACGCTACGCATACGCTACGCGTACGCTACGCATACGCCGCCAGTGCCGCAACACCCCGGCGTATGTGAAGCCTATGATGCATACGCCGCCATACGCTTTCATAAATCCGTCCGTCCTATTTTTTTTGTGCATGCTCAAAAAAACACGACCTATGAGGGCGTATGGCCCAAAATGTCAAAACATGTCACAGCACGCTCCCATACGCTCCCATACGCTACGCATACGCTACGCATACGCTCTTCATACGCTCCTCATACGCTCAAACACACCCGAAAGTGGCACCCGATGGCGTACGTAGGTTTTCAATACGCTCCCGCCATACGCCGTAATGTGACAGCCCCTTTACTCCCACAGCACCGTCTCTGTGACAGGGTTACCAAAGAACCCACGAGAAAAGTGTCGGAACGTGACTCTATGGAAATAACCACATGATTTTGGAATCTAATATCCTAAATATATTGTTCAAATACTTATCTACGCACCACTTTTGAAGTGAAGAATTAAATCATGTAGATTATTAGAATTGTCATTCAGTGGCCGACATCTTAGGGTTTTTGTTGCGTTCTCTCCTACTTCATCATCTCTGTGTCAATATATATCAACAGTGGATGCTGGGCTCCACATCTTGTTTATACCAAAGAAGTTTTTACTCTGATTTAGTTAGACATGGTTGTCACCCACCCCTACTGTGGGCAGGAGTGAATATTTTATCTAAATCAACTTGGTCACTAGAACCAGAATTACTGAAGTGAGTGAGTGAGTGATTTGGGGTTTCCTTGCCACATCGATGTCATATCAAGACGGGCACCATATTGTAACAATGCGCACTCATGATTGCTTTATAGTGCTGTCCCACTGAGCTACCACGTTGCCTGACCCCGTTACATTATCTGGACGACTGAGCTAACTAATATTGCTCTATCCAATAATTATTCTATCATTTCTGAAAGTCAGATGATTTTGAATTTCAGCCATGTTTTTAAACAAATATAAGTTGATTGTTATAATCTCCTTTACTTTAGTTTGAAGTAATTTATATTTTGTTCAAGTTAACTTTAAAATAACTTTGCGATATTTGAATTGAAAACATGCACAAATAATGTTGGTTTACATGTAGAAATGCTGAGCATGGTAGGAATACTAAGATTCATTCAGCAGTAACATTACTAACAGGTTCTATTAAATTAATTTAGTACCTCCTTCTGTGTAGCAGTAACTGTTTCATGGGTGCACCAGTATCTAAAGCCGTGTTCACACGGGCAATGTAAATCGATTCGTAGAAAGCGACTTGCCTAGTTCGCCTCACATTTCTCGTGTGAACGCACGTCTGAGGCGGATTAGGGCTGAATCGATTCATGTGATCCATATAATGTAAGCCACCTCGCGAGGTAGTTTACGTGAGGCGATTTCTGTGAATCGATTTATTTTGTCCGTGTGAACGCACTGAGGCGGATTAAGCACCTCACATGCATGCGCAGTCGACACCTTAGTTTGTTGACTTTCCGGTCGATCAAAAGCGCATATTATATAATTTAATTAATGAAACTGCTATCTATGCACAGATATTTTGTTCATGATTTATTTTTAGGGTTTCACTGCCCAGCAGAAGTTTTGACCATTCCAAACCAATACGATTCAATCCATACATATCTAGGTCGAACCCACACCCTCTCGGCCGACGTCGACGAACCCAAACTGGCGCTGGTTAGCCTGGACTTGCTCATGCGCAGATTTCGATTTCCGGCCCAAGTACTGCCCGTGTGAACGGTCCGCTAATTCGCCTCACCCGATTCGATTTGTCTGATTCGCCTCACATTTTGCCCGTGTGAACACAGCTTATGTTAGATATGTAGAATCAAATCTAGGTAATACACAATATTCACAACGCATGCGACATCTGACGGCGACGATGAACACTATGGTTATGGTACCGTTGCCACAGCTCATACAAAAGCTATGGAAATTACTATCTTTCAAATGCACATATGGCAGTCAAATTTGGGGATATTTTGACAATTCCAAAAGTATATTGCTTTTGGATCATTGGAGCTTCCAAGAAAAATAAAATTGTCATGTTTGGACCCTTTTGAAAATTTTAGGAGGGTACCAAACTAGTCAGTTAGTATTAATACACAATATTCATAATGCATGCGACATCTGATGGTGCTGACAAACATTATGGTTGTGGGACCGTTGCCACAGCGCATGCGTGTGAATATTATGTATTGCTTTGGTTTTAGCAATTTCATGCTTTCGTCGGATCATGCAGCTTTGAGAAATTAATTTTAGCTAATTTTAATTAGGAACTTGTACTACTATTATAAATAATAATATTTTAAATGGACATGTTATCTGCATGGGTGGACTTTGGTGGATGAGTGTAGGGATAAAATATTTAGATGAATAAATTATTAAATATTGAATGGCATACTGGTTAACGGCGATGGTAATGGCGGTCACTTCCTACATCAAAGCAGCAGTTTGGTCAGCGTGTTGGGGTTTTTGTTCAGCATGAATGTCTAGATGTTATGTTAGCAGTGGAAAGTAGGACCTAATGTAAACTAAACATTAAACACGCTAACGACAATAGGCTGTGCTTGTTACGTCATACGGATATACCACGGACCAAGGAATAGTAGGCCTACATGTTGAAACTGTGAAACGGAAATATCCACAGAGTGTATGTAGCAGGCAAACAGACTGTACACAAGTGTACGATTGAGCTCCACGTAGCGGGCATATAGTGTTAAGACCTTTTCTGCAAAGCAGACGGGTGGGATGGCCAAATTGGTAAAGCGCCTCTCACACATCACCGGATTGAGCAACGGACAGAATTGTCTAATCCGGTGGTGATAAGTATCAAAATGTATTAAAATATGTCAAAGTGTTGTGACATCGGGTCTACGAATGGACATGAAACAGACATGAAACAGACATGAAATGGACAGTCAACGGATGAAACAAACTCAAACTGGACAAGAACCATGGACATCAATCCGGCGGCATCCGTTCCTAGTTTTGTGCATGTTCAAAACTTGAACGGACATAAACCAAACTTTGTTTGGTTTCTGTCCATTTCCCCCAATCCCGTGATGTGTGACAGCCGCTTTAGAGTGTTGATTGACTTTTAGTGTGGCAAATCGTGGGTTTGAATCCCAGCTGAGTCAAACCAATGACATACACAATTGATACTTGTCGCTACCTAACCTGGTACCTGGCATTAATAGGATAGAGCAAGGGTTAGTTACCTCAGTATCAGAATAATGTGACTGAATGGGAAATCAGGATATGGCAAGGACTAGTTAGCTCAGTATCAGGATAATGTGACAGAATGGGAAATCAGGTCATGGTATCGATGACCCGAGCTCCCAGTGATGCAGCGTTAAGAAGTTGCCATGAGTGTGCACTGTCACAAGTCGGCACCCATCCTGATATTACCTTAGATGTTGCTAGGACGTAAGGCCTTAATACACAATTTCCGCGAGGTATGTGCACTCAGCGGAATATTGGCTTGTGGGTAAACACATAAAATAAAATGCAGACAATGAATGCTCATGCATAATTAAAAGTTGAATAAAATAAAATCAACTGACATGATGCAGCCATTGCTCGCTGATCAGCAATTTATAGAAGGCAGCAACTAAAGTTGCACCATGGGCATATTTAATTATTCTGAACCTAGATTTGTATACATGTCTAAATTTATAATTATTTTGATCTAGAATCAAGAAAATGCAAATTTCAGCAGCAAGAGCCTGTTGCAGAGATGAGTTCCGAACCCTACCCATTCCATATTCTTGCTATCATCCATTATGAATAATAAAAACGTGAATAAAATCAGAAACGGTGACTATCAAAGTGTCTCTTAAATCTAGGTCTAAATATAGACTATTCTAGATGCCAATTGCTAATACCCAAGTCACAAGAGGCCTGCGTTCACTTACGATTGATTCGCGACATCCATACGTCCTCCTTACGCACTTGTGCCGTGAGGTCACCAACCTCCCCACGACCATGTCAGAAATTTTGGACGCAAGGAGGTTGCAGCTGCTGCACTTGCACTTTCCTTGTGGTCAGTTCAGTCGGCGCCATTAAAAAGTGGTTGGCGATCTGGGACCGACCTGGCAATGCCAGGTCACCGACCCCTTATTTGACGAGTTGGCGCCAATCTGGTGGTCGGCGCGAGGGCGACGACCCGGTGCTGCCCTGGCGCTGATTCGGCGCTGACCTGGTGCAGCCCTGGCACCGGCCTGGTGCCAATCTGGCGCCGACCCCGTGGCCGATCCGGTGCTGACCCACCATGTATTGAGTGGGACACTGGGTGGTTGGCGACCTTTTGGGCGTAAGGAGGTTGGCGGCGAACGCAGGCTCTCGTGTGACTGGGGTATAAGCAGTCATGCATTTATTAAGCTGGTACTGTATGGAATATTGATTTTCTCATGTGTTATTATATTTGGTATTTCTATTTTATTTCTTGTATTGTTTGTTGATTTCTGTGGCTTTGGGTACTGTCCAATGCATTAGTTCTGTCCGAACTTAGTTCTTACCCGAGAAGCCATGGGGCGAGTTTATGGTGGAAATCATCCAGTGTTCATTTTGAAAGCTTGGGCAAAGCAGACGACAGGATGCAGTACAGCGTTTTCACGGTCCGGAAGGTTCCTTTCACTGCCGGTAACCAGGGCCGTCGCTAGCGGGGGCATGGACAAGGGAGAAAGTTACTTCAAACTAAATTAGGATGAATTACACCGATGAGCCACTGCAGGGACAAATAGTTTTGCGCCTGTCTTGACATGTTCTTGCCGGTGTGAAACCTCTATTTGCTCCTCGAGAGAGTGCCGCTGGTAACTTTCAGAAGCCAGCAGCACTTCAACACCTTTGCAGGCAGCTTTCATGAAATGGAACAGGCTGCATGCCTTCATGATGCGACATCTGCGTTCAATCATGAGGCTAACCTGGAAGGACAAAGTGACAAATAAGGAAATACTCGAACGGACAGGGCTGCCCTCTATGGAAGATCTTCTGATCAAAAAGAATCTCCGGTGGACTGGACACCTCATCAGGATGTCATCAGATAGGCTACCAAAGTAGATCTTCTATTCTCAACTGTCTTCTGGTTACAGAAAGAGAGGGCGCCCTCATCTCCGGTTCAAGGATACCATCAAGAGAAACCTAAAGCTGAGAGACATTAAGACCGACTCATGGATGCAACTCTCACAGCAGAGAGCTAAATGGAGAGTGGCAGTCAAGTAATGAAAGCAGTCTTTGTCGCATCGCGACCGACAGCATGATGATGATGATGAATCCAGCCTAGTCTGGTGAAAGCGTCAAATTTTCAAAACTAAAGTATTTATCTAGATTTGATTCTATACATCTAACTTTAATAATGGTGCACTTATTAAGCATGTGCCGGTGCATAGAAGGGAATACTGAATCAATTTAGTAGAACCTGTTACTGCTGAAGCCTATGGTGTCAGAGTGTTTATGTTCTTGCCCAAATTAATTTGTCAAAATAGGCGTACCTCAAAATTAGTGATATATAACAAAAAAAGTTACTTCAAACTAATGTAAGGTAGATTATAACAATCAACTTCACATATTTATTTCATGATAAATGACAGAAACTTAAAACCATTGGACTACGCAACATTAAATGATTTGAATGTCCTAACATGGAATTTGATTTTGTTTGAAAAATGTCCACTGGTAAAGGTATGCCTGGATAATGAGGTGATGAATGGTGCCCCTGCTCTTTCAGTGACTGATAGCGTGATGGGTATTGCTCCGGCCGAGTCCAATAAGGCATTCGTAATTTAACCCACCAGAACATGGATATATTTTCTTGTAGGACTGCTGTATGTAGACTAAATAAGTGAAAGTAGACAAAATTACCTGCTTCCAGATTGTCATTTCGAGAAGACCCCCTCCTTTCCCTCATTGGGATGGAAGGCCATCAAGATAAACCTATAGCCCCAATCACACCTACTGGCCCATGATCCAGCGTGGTCCATGGTGATCCAGGCTGATTCGTGGCTCATCCATGGCTGGTCCTTAGCGATCCGGCATGATCCGTGGCTGGTCCGGCCTCAGCTGCGGTCTGCCCCGGATGTTTTCAAATATTAAAAACATCTGGGGTGGTCCGGGGCATTTTGTGATCCGGGCTCGATCCGGCATGGTCGGGGCAATCCAGGGACAGTCTCGGTAGTCCGGGGGTGGACAGGCAGTAGTCCGTGCCATGTCCGGCCCAGTCCGGGGCTGTTTCGCCCCGGATGAGACACGTTTCAGCCACGGTTTAACCCGGACCATACCCGGACTAGCACTGACATAGCCACGGACCACTTCCGGACTGCCCGGATAAGACCCGGACACGCCGGATGAACATGGATCAGCCACAGATCGCCCCGGACTGCCCGGTTTACCCCAGATCACTCCCAGATCACTCCCGGATCACCAGCGTTTAGTATATATATATCAGGCGTAAGTCCACTTCATGCATCACTTCCTGCATGAATCTCACAGGGTGCACATCATGGATGCCTGCATGAGGCAGCCAGGCATCAACTTCAGCTGCTAAACTGGCAATTACAGCTACATCAACGACAGAATGTTAACAACATGATATGTAGCAAGTTCTGCTAATCCACAGAAGACTTAAAATAAAACAGAGAAGAAGTGTGTGGGTTCGACCATGGTTGGAGAGAAGAATGGAGTTTGGGCAGTTCGCAAATCTAATGCAAGAGTTACATATCGAAGATGTTCGAGCCTACAGAAACTTTCTCTGCATGGATCCGGGTATGTTCGAGGAGGTTCTCCTTCGCATCCTTCCCAGAATCAAGAAGATGGACATGTTCTACAGAAAGGATTGAAACTGTCATTCACTCTGCGATACCTAGCCTCTGGTGACAGCTATCATTCACTCATGTACGGTTTCCGAATTCCGCACAACACCATCTCGCTTGCCATTCATGATGTGTGTGAAGCTATAATTGCAGAGTATGCCGAGGAGGTCATCCAAGCTCCGACTACAGAACAGCAATGGAGAAGTACTGTTGAGCAGTTCTCCACATGATGGCAGTTTCACCATTGCTTGGGAGCCCTTGATGGGAAAGATATCCCCATCCAATGCCCAGCCCATGGAGGGTCGGAGTACTACAACTAGAATATGTCATATTGATGGCTCTAGTGGATGGTGACGACAAATTCTCCTGGGTCGACATTGGGAGCAATGGCTCTGCAGGCGACGCTCAAGTCTTCAACCGTTCAGAACTGAAGCAGTACATAGAAGAGGGACGAATTGGTATTCCCAGTGCCAAACCACTACCGCATGATGAGCATGATATGCCTTTCTTCATAGTGGCTGATGATGCGTTTGCGCTGAGAACATGGTTAATGAAACCGTTCTCCAAGCGTCACCTAACAATTCCGGAAAGAATCTTCAACTACCGACTGTCCAGGGCACGCCGCATCGTGGAAAATGCATTCGGGATTCTATCTCACCACCACCAGTGCCTCCTAACAACTATGAGACAGAAGCCAGCGACAATTGTGTCGATAGTCTTGGCATGTATCTGCCTACATAATCTGACATGGATGCAGTACGCAGTATGTCACAATGCAGAGATGGACCAGGACGAGACCAATCACAACATCGTTCCTGAAGCGTGGAGACTGAACAATCCTCTCGCCGGCATCTACAGCGCACGTGGGAATAGAATGACAATGGCTGCGAAATACCAGAGGCAATATCTTAGTGCCTATTATGAGTCCGAGGCTGGATCGGTGCCTTGGCAAGATGCTATGATATGAACTATTTCGAAGTGTGAACTGTTACCAATTGTGCCAAGAGAACTGTATTTAATGTGATATTATTATATGTGTGTGCCTACGAATGAAATATGCATAATTATTGTGAATGTGATATGAAAAGAAACCTGGGTAATAATAAAGATATCTTAATTGCATTTAATTTGTTTGTTATTTCTTGTTGTTTTAGTTTTTTTGCTATAACAGCTTAGTTATAATGTTATATTTTTAAAAATAGCTCATAGTAATTAAATCTAAAGTAATTATTAAAAAAATTCTGTTTGCTTAGTGTTGCTTTAAGAGCTTTAGTATTTATATTTAAAATGTTTAGGCAAAGAAGCCTAGCTCTTAATACTGAAATCTCAAACTAATTAATTTTTTTTTGATTTCTTGTAGTTTATTGTTGCTATAAGAGCTTAACTTATTTAATTTGCTGTTTATCGAAAAGGGGTTCTGGGGGCGGGATTTATTTGTTAAATAGTTATTACTTAATTTCAGATAACTTTTACCTTTATTACAAGTGGCTATCAACTAAATGGACTAAAGCGTAAACATAGATTGTAACAAACACAATTTAGTTAGCGTTTCATATTATTGATATTTTTATTTTCAACAAGTGATAATAGTATACTATACACAATCACAACTCAGGTCACGATCACCTTCACAATCACTCACGCATAAAAATTCCATAAATACAATGTACAGAAGTTCAGTTCACGATTGACATCATAACTTTATAAATACAATGTACAGAAGTTCAGTTCACCGTTTACATCACAACTGAATTATCACAATGTTCAGTGCACAATCACAGAGGCTGCACATCCGATTTCTTGTAGTTTATTGTTGCTATAAGAGCTTAACTTATTTCATTTGCTGTTTATCGAAAAGGGGTTTTGGGGGGGGGGGGATTTATTTGTTAAATAGTTATTACTTAATTTCAGATAACTTTTACCTTTATTACAAGTGGCTATCAACTAAATGGACTAAATTATTTTTAGGCGTTGGTATTTTAAACATGTGAACCCGGTTTCGGTGTAATTCCTTCCCTGCATCATTTACAATCACATAATCTCTGGGTTTTCATTTGTTTGTTTAACCGTTCGGCTAATCTGCCCCCGCCTAAGGCGAGCGGTCATACAAATGAGCATATCAGACACACTTCACACATACCGACTCGTACTTGTCAGATATAACAGGACATGGACCATCTAACTCTCAGCCAAATTGGGACAGGAGAGTGGATGGTCCTTTGTTAATTAACTGTTTATTTACGTAATTAAAAATGCTATTTGACTTCCAGCATCCTAATCGTCTTAAACAGTCCAACGGCACTCCTAAGCGTGCATACTCTTGTGCCGCTCCACGTCTCAGGCTATGAGTTGTTACCATTGGCCACCACGATAACTTGGCTCCCTTGAGAATCAGGCGTATACACTTGATAAACGTTTGGTTAGTCAGTGGGTCCCCGTTCGCGAGTGCAAATGCTGGGGAGTCACGATGACGCCGGGTACTCTGGCAGTATTCAGTCCACGCACTTACAGGGCAGAAGACGGACTGTGGCATCTTAGGCAGCCTGACGTGGTAGCTTTCGTCCGGCTTGCATACTGTTTTTGTGCTACGGATGTGCACCAGTAGGTACGATTTATGTGCCACGATGTCTCCGCTCAATAATGTATGACCGCCATCACCCAGCATGTCGGAATAAAACAAGTTAGATTGTCTTAATAAGCAGGTATAACCAATTATCAAAGCAGCAATAAAGACAAGACCGTATGTTCCCATTTGTCTACATTTTAATATTATCATTTTTATGTGTTTTATTTTTAACGGATATGCTCTGTTTACAACATTACATTTTAATTTACACACCTTTTTTAAGAACCGATTCGGCATAACAATCGAATACGTCCCACCTCCCCCTTACTAACTTTACCCATGATTTTGCCCCGCACAGATAGTTCTTTATTGCACCCTCTGTGCTCAATTTGTCATTTAAGTATAAAGTATATAACATTACCGTTCTTAGATTTGGGTTCCTGGGGCTAACCTTCCTATGTTTGCAAAATTTCAAGTATTCCTCAAAGTGCACCCTTTTGTTCCTCCACGTTCCTTGTGTTAATCCCGCTCTGAAAAATATGCCCAGCCTACTAACCAATGCATACTCATAGTCTGCGAGAGAAGAGGGGCAAGGAAACAAATCAGAACGAGCAGTGAATTACAAATACATGTCAAATACATTGTCGTCATGAACAGCACTCACTTTAGTTAACTGACGATCAGCACATAATTTAACAGCCAGAAGACGAGCCTGCTCATCGAAGAACAACCTACTTAGTGCATCAGCCAATACCAGGTCCCTCCCCGGCTTGTGTAACACTTGTACCTCGCAGGATCTGCAGGCTGCAAACCGCCAGATCTCTCTGGCACAAGCACACAAAACCGGGTCTTTCCCAGCACCGGTGGATAGCACTTTTTGTGAAGCTTCATTATCAGTGTGAATGATAATAACGAAATCTTCAGGCCGGGGAGGACATAATACCTTTAAAGCAACCACTAAATTAACCGCTTCCAATTGGGCTATATGGAGATTTTTGTCGCCCAGAAAATCAGAAGAGTATAATTCCGAGAAGAAATGTGTACTACTGAAACCACCCCCCGCGAGCAAAGATGAATCGCATTCGATTATCCATTTCTCCTTAGGATATGGCCGCAGCAGCACCAGGCCATTACCACCCTCTGCATACCGTAGAAACCAAGTAACATCCCTTACTAGTTCTTGAGTAACTATCGTCTTCCCCACAAACGGGCAACCCCGCAAGAAATTTAGTATCCTATTCATGAAAGTCCTAGCCTGCACCACACATTTCGAAACGAACTGAAGTCTACCCACTAACCTTTGGACATGTTTGCGAGTCACCTTGGCGCCTATTTTCCATTTTTTACATTCTTTCAATATATCTAAAAGCTTGTCACGGGGTATTTTCAACACCATATTTTCCGAGTCCAATTGATAACCCAACCATTGCATAAGCATTTTGGGAGGGGTACATTTTTTTAACCGAAAGATCAAGACCAAGTAACTTTGTGAGACTCAAAATGGAATTATAACTCCGAAGTGACTCCTCAAACGTACTCTCAACCCCAACGAAATCATCTAAATAACACGCCACAAAAAAAACCTTTTTTCGCATTAAATGGACCACGGCCGACGTGGTCCTGGCACAAGCCATACAAGAAGTCCTACAGCCGAAAGGAGGCGCAACATCAAAATAATATAAATTCCTAACCGTAATGCCGAAAAGCGGAACACTTAAAGGGCAAGTGCGCAGCTGCCTATATGCCCTAGCTAAATCAATGGACCACATAAAGCAACGCCTACCTAACCTAGTTACCTGCTCGGCCAATGTCATTATAGATGGCAAATTAAAAGAAAACCTCTTACCCTGATAAAAACCTTTTATAATCCCCCCATTAACGCTGTGCCCTTTCGGATAGCTAAGGTCCACAATGATTCTACGCTCCTTGGTGTTTTTCTTAGGGCGGGTCATAATGGGGCTGATCTGCGCCCACGGAGAGAATGGCACAGTATCAAATGGACCCAGCAGTGTCCCATGGGCAGTTTCAGTAGTAACATAATTGTCTAACCAAAATAAGTCTTCCTCAAGACGACAATGATTAACCTCTGTAGAAACAGGACATACAGCACCCGTGTAGTTGGCTGGCCAACCAAACTCCAAGTAGTCAACCACTGCGTAATCATGATAACCAACAATCAACCGACGCCATACATCAATGTTTAAGGCAGAGGGAACGGGAATCTTAGAGCATAAATAGTTAGGCAAACCAGTCGCCCTCACAGCAGTGTACAAGGCCTGATAGGCTGTTGCAATATTGGTTAGTGGCTGCCAAGTAGGCCAAATTTTCAACAGAACGGATTTATATTGGAACGGTGAAGGTTCACAGAACGGGGGGTGAGCTGCCGTATCGGCACTTTCAACTAACCCATCAACAAACTCGTTAACAAAACAATCACCAACGCCGAAACCATCCGACAAGTTACCACTGTCGCAACGGAGATGGTCAGAACCGCGGGGTGATGTAACAACACACAACCTGCCAAACAACTTATCATTTACTACATTAGTACAACTGGTAACATTAGCCACAACGGTATTGGCTAGAACATCAACAACAACGGGCACAGAATTAGTGGAAAAGGGAGCCGCAGGTGCAACATGACAGTCAGCATAGTCAGAACATGAAAAATCAGCAGGGCAAGCATGTGCCAGCAATGAGTGCTGTGTAGCAGTACATCGGGTGCAGCCTGCAGGCGGACTATGCACATGGTTGATAGCAGGACCAACAATTGACAGAGGTGCGGAGGTTGGATTCAACCCCAAAGGCACAGTAGTATTAGCACCATGGCATGTGGAGTAGACTGGCGACTCAAGTTCATTGTTCAGCAATAGCAAGGCAGAGTCATTGTTATTAGACGGAAACGAGTCGTCGACAGTTAACGCCGACTGGGAGCTGTGGTTAATGGAAGCATAACCATGACAACTAGCAGATGCCGACCCGGCCCCCGCTATGTTGACGCCAGCTGACGCACCAGTCGATGATGTGGATACACCTACAAGTTTTTCACAACCGACACTCCCCGTCTTAAATAATGTCTTTTTACGACTCCGTAAAGCAACATTAAACCACTTATATTCACCCCGCACCCATCTATCGTGCTTTTTCCCAACAGGAAATATACCAACACTATCAGAGTTCAGATCAACTTTCACATTTACATAGTCATTAGAATTTTTAGCCGGGGAGTCAGCCAGCCCATGAACAACAGGATTGGTAATAGTCACATACCCCACCGACCTAGTACTATAAACTGCGTCACTGACCGACTGATTGGAGAGGGCGACCGGGTCAGCATGGACGACGAAGCGAAAGCTGCATGACATCATCACCGCCAGGCAGCAGGTAGCGATCGACTGGACACAAGGAGAGCTTTGAAGCATCAGAGAGTCCGTCCCCAGGCCGACCGACATCTAAAAAAAATTGGAAGCAGAAGCAGAGGCAGTATCTGAGCCTCTCACATCGCGAGCACGTAGCTTACTTTTGCAGTCAATCTTATGATAGTGTTTGCGTTTAAGGTTATAGGCACACCACGTACAGACATGAATATACCGATCGGCCCCGACACCGTGACTAGCCGCAAACCCGCAGTCTTTACCCCTATTCCAGATGGTACAGACACGTCCATCAACATCCCTATTAAAATCAGCCCCGACACTGTCCTTAGCTGGCCTGGCAGCAGTACGTGGCAATCGACGGCCTAGTCCACTCTCGTCCCTGCGAATGTCTTGAATCATACCCGTATCATTCCAACCATTGGGGAGCCTCTTGTCGGCTATCATATTGAAGACTCGCTCTGAGTAAGCAAGACAAGTCTCCCAAGTGTAGTTTTGGGCCATATCCAATAGGGAGTCGACATGCTCCTCCACATGCGGCACACAGTCTGCAGCGAAATCACCCCGACGAATCATACGGCGGATCGCCGCCAAATACTCGAACCAGGTTGACTGGCCTTGTGACACTTTCCCTTTACGCTCACCCCGAATTACATACCGAAAAGGAAGTAGTTTACCCTTACCTGCCACTTTACGGGCCTTCGCCCCTGCAACCCTCATCAAGTCTCTCATAAGCTCCTCGTCTGAATCCGTTGCGTCACCAACGCAACGTTCCAAATTCAACCGCCGACTGGCAATCCTAGACCGCAACAAGCCACTAACAGAACTAGCCATATCATCACTATCATGTCGTGACACCTCCGACATAGGCGTGCGCGGACTTTCAGCACACCCAATGCACAATTTCGCCGGCGTAGCTGGCCTGCGCCTTTTGCGCATACCCGATACTGCCTGGCCGACCCTTGACGACACTTCCGGTGCGCCCAATGCATGCACCGACAACGGCGAATCAGAAATCCAGTGACGTTAATCTAGCTAATAAAGGTTCAGTAACAGCACACAGTTTAACATCAAGTAGGTGGGACAGATCCTCCAGCGACACCCCTTGTGATGAACCACTCACCGTCGACGGCACACATCCAGATGTAGAAGCTGCAAGTCTATCCGCCGTCGACGGCGAGCTTGACATACGCCTCGCAGCACTACACAAAGGCGACAACTCATGACGACCTCCAGAGGCAAGCAGCTGCTTGGAGTACCTGCCACTGCCAGTGGACCTAGGTTTACCAATTTTAGGCATGATGATGCTGAACAAGCAAAGTTCACCGAGACAGAGATGCTGTGCAAGCTAGTACACCGAACAAGGTACTGTAACAGCCAACTTGTAAAAATATGTAGCAGACAGACAAGCAGGTCTTTGCAGTGCGAGGATACGGTAAGGAATGATTCAACGTGCGTCGAGCAACCGGAAATCAAATCGCCCGAGTTACCGAATGCTATACTACAACGGTATCCAGGTTGGCATCACTCTGGCGCCCGTTGTCAAGGTTTATAGAATTACCGCATGTTACCGGCAACAACTACAATGTTATATTTTCCTTTAAATGCTCTTGGGGGGCGCTTAAATCTTAATGTAAATTTTTGTTTTCTGGTCTAGACCTATACAGTATTTTATTTTTATAATGTTTAATGCAGGCGCGTGGCTAAGCGAGACTGAAATATTAAAGCAAATAATAGTGAGAGAGGCAACATAATTTCTTGTAGTTTATTATTGCTATAAAGAGCTTAACTTATTTAGTGTGTTATTTATCGAAAAGGGGTCTTAATACTGAAATCTGAAACTAATTTTTTTTTGATAATAGTTTATATACTTTACACAATCACAACTCTGGTCATGATCACCTTCACAATCACTCATGCATAATAAGTCCATAAATACAATGTACAGAAGTTCATTTCACAATGTTCAGTGCACTAACACAGAGGCTGCACATTCGGATCATGTTGCATCGCAACCTGGGGTGTTCCAGTGAGTCGCATCCCAATGTTCATCAAGTCCACCTCACATTCAGAGAGGCTGCTCCAGATCGTGTCGCATCCCAGCCATTAATGTGGTTAGCTGAGATCGGATAGTCCCGTGATGTTTCCCACACTGGCGAGCTGGATCGCCGTGTGCGACCCGTGGTTTTTCCAGTCACTCTCGTCACAATGTTTTCAATGTTCAAAGTCCACCTCACAGAGGCTGCTCCGGGTCATGTCCCATCCCAGCCATTAGTGTGGTAAAGCTGAGATCGGACAGACCCGTGATGTTCCGCACACTGCTTCCTGGCGTGCTGGATGGGCGTGCGAGAGCCGTGCTGCTCCAGTCAACTGGGTGACACACCTCAGAGCTGTGGCGTATTGCAGTGGTGGAAGGGCTGGGTCGGGGAGTCATCCAGATGACTTCAGAGCCTCCCAGTTGTAATCCCGTCGCCAGGACGGGGAAAGCCGGTGCCGGCAATGGGGCTGCTGGTTGAGGCTCTGGACAACATGCTTGGGGGTGCTGTGGCTCCTTCTAGCGTGGCAGTAGTAGTGACTGGGAGCGTAGCCGCATTGCCAAGGCAAAACTCTCCGAATAGAACTCCCCAAGAAGCGACGGGTCGATCTCTTTGGCTACCGCCCCCAGCCACGTTCCCCACAGCATCAGCGGCAACACTTTTTGCCGGCTTCATCATCCCGCTCAGCCGGCCCTGGATGATCCCAGCCTCCTCCTGCTCGTCCCGCAGTTGTGACAGCAACTGGTCAATGTTGGTGGTGCTGGTGGGTGTTCGGGGGTGCCCTCCCCTTGGCTTCATAGGCGTTGCTGCTGCGGATGGTGGTTGACTCAACGGTGGTGGAGCCTGGTCAGGTGGCGTGAGATTGTCATCGTCGACATCGATGCAGGTGAGAGGGCTGCCCCCCGAAGTTACACCTGTTGCTGTAGCTGTGGTTGCTGTCGAAGCTGCGTGGACGGGTTGCAACCGGGACTGCAACATCACCCCCGATCTCGATAGCTGCCGCACGATATGAGTTAGCAGGAATCCAAAATGTTCCTGGATATACATCTCATGCTCGGCCAACTCCCTCGATGCGGCTCCAGACTTCAAATCACTCAATTTCACGACCTTTGTCCATATTGACTCGTACCAGGTGATCAGTGATTCGGGGTCGTCCAACTCCATCTCCTTGGCCTTCTCCTCCCATGCACGACTCTTCAAAGCGGTGTTTTTATAGTCGCTCCGTCCCTTCACATAGATGTAGTCGTGCAACCGTAGCCACTCAGACATGTCGATGTGCTGCTCACTTGTGAGCGGAAGAGCGTCGACCTTCTTCTGCCTCACTGACGAAGTTCCTTGTGACAACGGGACTACTGGAGGTGGCATCACAGGACGAGGAGGCAGTGACACGTCCCAGACAGAGTCCTCGTCGAAGACAATCTGGAAGTTGAGGGTCATGGTGCTGGTTTCCTCCGTGATTTTGTGGCGACCTTGTGTGTGGCAGGCTCCTTCTGAGCAACCCTCTTGGATGCAATTCTCTTTCCTGTAGGCTTGGTCATGGTGAGATGTGTGCTCAGCGCTGCTGGATTTGGAAATGAGCTCTGCAGCGCCGCACGCTCTTTTATACTCATGGCCTTCCGGAAGTAGTCCGGGGTGGTCCGGGAGTGAACCGGGGGTGAACCGGGGCCTGTCCGGGGGTGGTCCGGGCTCGTCTTGGGTAGTCCTGGGCCGGTCCGGCCCAGTCTGGGTACAAGTCTGAGTACAAGACCGGGGAGTCCGGGGGTAGTCCGGGGCTCGTCCAGGGCAGTCCAGCATGGTCCGGTGCAGTCCGGCATTGATCTGGCCTCATTCGGGACTAGTCCATGGCTACACCAGGGAGTCCGGGGGTGGTCGAAGGTGGTCCGGGGTGATCCGGCATCTGGTCCGGGCCTCGTCCGGGAAGGTGTGACTGCGAGGCAAAAAACGACAAAAACAGCCATTTTATCCAGGGCAGTCCAGGACAGTCCGAGCGATTGGTCCGGCTCAAAATCCGGGGCTCGTCAGGGTCACTGGGGCTTTAATGGCTATGTGTTTCCCTTCAATGGCCCCAACAGTGGTGAAAGTTCCAGCATGTCCCAAAGTTGGCGGCTAATTCACGCCAGCCAGCTTGACACTTCGGAAAAGACAGTAAGTATTTATACTCTTCAATTATGGCTTCACACACCTTATTACTGGCATATGACTACAGCTGTAACCAGTATGCTTACTTATCTTGCTTACAAGATTTCTTACCTTACTGTAGTGCAGTATTATCATTTATCTTTGTGGTGTTCTCTGTGGTGGAGTGGTTAGAGTGTCTGACTTTTTTCTAGGTCAGACTCCTAATCTGAAGGTCAGTGGTTCGATTCCCTGTTCTCCCACCTCTGCCAATTTGGATTTCCACCACTGTGTAGAACTTACAGCGTCATCAAAGGCCAGTTGCTCTCATACCATGTCTATGTGGTGTGGGAGGTTAAAAATCCCTTGGGTCGGTAAAAGTGTAGGCTTGGGCTTTCTATCGACAAACTGTCTAATGGTGAAAACAAGTCTATTCAGACTTATCCATAATAGGCAGTATAAATCTTCAAGAAAAAAAAAGGAAAGAGGGAAATTGTGTTGTGTGCAACTCTGAAGGAGAAGGCCAGGCTGTGGTAACTGTTCCCAGTTGCAAGGAAACAAAGGGCCAACTTTAGTCCGGGGCTCAACGCCTTGGACATAACCATGTCCTTCTTGTTGAGCCTTGGGGTCACTATCTGCAACATCTGGTAGAACATGGTTGGCTCCATCGGAAGGTAGCTGCAGAAATCTCCATGTGACTCCACCTCTAGCTCAGCCATGAGATTTTGATATTCGCCAAACGCAAGCCTTCTGGATATTCATGGGCCCACCCAGAACCTTCTCTGTCGCCTCCTTCTTATTCGCAGATGTAGCAGACAAAGAAGTGCAGCACATGCATCTTGTTGTTGTAATCTCCGGAGCCTCAATGCAGCCGGGACAGCCATGACTACAGCCTCCGAGCAGAAAGATCCAAGCACTCTAGCCTCAACCCGGTCAACGATGAAGAAGATGAAGGGTGTACTTTCAACCACGGTTGATGAAGATGAAGGATGTACTCTCAACGAGGCAGTCGATGAGAAAGAGCCACAATGTATTCCTACAAGTAGCAGGGAGCCTTTTCCTTCAGCGTGGATGGTGTGTGTACCCCCAGGACGACTAGATGCAAGTGAAACACATGCATCCTGACACCTGGCATTTATAGGCTGACAAAGTGGTCGCCGGCCCGGTCGGCAAACAACATAGCAGTTGGTGCCCTGTCACTGCCAGTGCAGCGCCAGGGCGGCGACGACAGCATTTTTGAATCAATGTATCGAATAGGAAGCTGGGTGGTTGGCGACCTTTGGTCGTAAGGAGGTTGGCGGCGAATGCTGGCTCTCGAGTGACTGGGGTATTAAGCACTGCATGCACAGATAGGAACCGACTAATCCACATCGGTTCTGCACAGAGGTCGCTGGCGGCGCATCGTGGCAAGTTGCCAAAATAATATTTTTGTAAGCAGAGCACTGTTCAAAATGTTTCAAACACATTTTTATGACTATGTCAATGAGTTATATCAGGAGTATTTCCCATAGTCATTGTAATAGATGTGTGAACACCGTGAGCTATTTAATGTAACTGACTTTATTAGGAACGTTCTCCCAGCATGCATCGGTCGTGACCCATGCATGACCTTTGACCCAAGGTATACATAACATCCCCATTTCAATATCCTTAATTAACTTAAGTGCAATATGCATTCTAACATGTCCATGTCTGGGTATATGTTTTTTTTAAAACATTTTCCGACTACCTTGGCATCTGTGAAAGTACAACGTCTGAACACTTTGACTTCTGGATACTGAATGGTTTATTCACACCCAGGGCTCGCTGAACCCGCCGGCTAAACTTTCCATGATGTCATCTCATTTACATACTCCTTTGTCTCAAACCTTTGCATCTCATTAACATATATTACCCACATGCCTATACGTCTATTACGCATATATCACATCCCCCCGTCAAAATATTTCTGAAATATGAAATGTTTCAAAATGACCATCAACATACACCAACATATCAGTCAAAATGAATGGAACATAAACATATATGTCCTAGCGAATGTCCGAGCGCACTATGGCATTGAAGTCCTTTAAATGTCCGGCCTCATAGCCTCCATGTATACATTGTCCATGACACAACACATAGCAAACCACAGCTGAAAAACAGAACTTAATCCTACATGCACATGTGACACGTGTACACACTCAATCTAACTGACCCACTACAGGTCTAACCTGCTCGCCGGCCTAGTCAGCCGACCTGACCTACTTAGATTAGCCTCACTATTTACAGCAACGACGCTGACCTACTTTGCGTGTGCCCAACTGGTTCGGGCCGCCCCCCCTCAGGCGCCCTTATAATCTGAACTCGATTTCTATACAACATATTACCTGCCTCGTTCAAGATTTGATATGCTCTCCCTGAGATCCCAGTTTGACCCAAAATAACCCCTCTTTTCCATTCCCCTGCATGATTTTTGTATTTTATTTTGTCTCCAACTTTCATAGGTTTGTGTGGCTTACCACACTTTTTCTCATGAAACACTTTCTGGCTTTGTTGCCGTTTCGCTGTCTGCACTTTCTTTGGATTTTGCATTTTGGGTATCAAAATTTCATCCGCCATCATCAACCTGCCTCTTAGACTTCTGCTCATGAGCAGCTGAGCCAGAGATGCATTCAAGACAGGCAATGGAGTGTTTCGATAGTTCAACAAAGCTAACTGAAAATCTGTATTTGTTTTCTCACACTTCTTTAACATGTCCTTTACTGTTTGCACAAATCTTTCCACCTGGCAATTACTGCGTGGATACTGTGGACTGGAATACACAGCTTTAAAACCATAGTGTTGCGCGAACTCCCTGTACTCATGGCTCTTAAATTACGGACCATGGTCCGAAATGACCTGACTAGGAATACCGTGCCTTGCAAAATTATCCTTCAATGCCTCAATGACCGTGACAGACGACGTATCGCCTAACAACGTTACCTCTGGATATTTCATGTAATAATCTACAGCTATCAGGTAATTTTTATGGTTTAACTCAAACAAGTCTGCACCTACTTTTTCATACGGTTGACAGGCTATCGGGTGATTAATCAACAGCTCGTTATGCAAACTTTTGCGGTTGTTTTGGCAAGTGTCTCACCGACTGACCTTATCCTCAATTTGTTTGTTAATATTTGGCCAAAACATACAGTCTCGCACCAGCTGCTTGGATTTTGTCACGCCCAAATGTGTCTCGTGTAATGCCTCAATCATTTCATCGCGGAGCCCCGGAGGAACCACCACCCGATTGCCTTTCATGACCAGATTGTTTTCTACCGTTAACTCGTCTTTGTGTGGGATGTACTCTCTCAGACACGGCGGTGTCTGTATGCGTGTAGTGTCCCACCCTTCTTCAATGTGCGCGATCAACATGGACATGGACACATCCTTTTCATACTCTCTGACAATCTTACTCAACCAACTTGATGATTGCATGTCCACTGCGGCAATGCAGAACATGTCATCGAACAGGTTACCATGACTACTCATGACCTACTTTGGCACTATGTGCCTTGGACAACGTGTCTGCAAAAAACATCAAAGAACCCTTCACATGACATAGCTGAATATTGTAATTTTGCAAATGCATTCGCATTCTCTGCATTTTGGCCGAAAGTTTGTGAATCGGTTTCTGCATTATCGCCACCAATGGCTTGTTGTCCGTCTGAATTTGAACTTCCTTGCCAAAGATATAGTCATGAAACCTCTGGCATCCGAAACATATGGCGAGCATTTCTTTCTCAATAGTGGCATAGCCATGTTGCTCTGAGTTAAGCGCACGAGATGCGAGTGCGATTGGCTTGTCATCTTGCATTAATACGGCACCCAAACCTGACTGACAAGCATCTACTTGAATAACAATGGGTTTCTTGACATTGTAATACGACAACACAGGAGCAGTTCTTAACCTTTCCTTAAATTTATCAAACGCGCCCTGCTGTTCGGTTTGCCAGTGCCACGCGACATTCTTAACAAGGGGCGTGCGCAGTGGTTTGGCAATCTCGGACATGTTGGGTATGAACTTGTGCACATATCCAACCATGCCCAGCAACTTTTGGATGCCTTGTTTGTCACGCGGCTCTGGCATGTCAACTATTGCTTGTATTCTGTCTGGATCAGGCTTCACACCTTGCTGGGTAAGTTGATGACCCACATACTTTACTGTAGTCTTGCATAGCAAAGATTTTGTCTCATTTAATTTAAGATTTACCGACCTATCTCGGTCCAACACGGCCTTGAGCCTCTCGTTGTGTTCCTCAACCGTTGACCCATATACCAAAATGTCGTCTGTGACTATCCCGATACCGGGTAGATCGCCCATGACACGGTGCATTTCCTGAATAAAAATGTCACCGGCTGTTTCGATGCCAAAAGGCAGGCAGGTGTACCTGTACTGGCCCCACAGAGTGTTAAACATGCACAGACGCAAACTTTATTCATCTAACTCTATTTGCCAATACCCTGTCATTGCATCCAAAACCGAGAAATATTTCGCATCTGCCATTTTGGCAATAATTTCGTCAATTGCTTTGGTAGGGAAAGGCCCTCTCCTTATCGCTTTGTTCAACTAAGTCGGATCCAGACAAATCCTTATCTTATTTGGGTTTTTTACGATAGTTATGGAATTAACCCACTTGGTAGGTTCATCCTGCTCAACTATTACACCTAACTCCACTATGCGATCAAGCTCACTATGTACTTTACTTTGAATAGCAAATGGGATCCGTCTAGGTGGATCGATAACAGGTTGTACAGATTTATCAACATGAATGACAGCATCTGCCTTGATCAAACCCAAACCCTGAAACACATCTTTGTATTCGCTTACCAGCTGCTCCGCCCGGGCGCTGGGACTGTTCGTCGGCTTGGAAATGTTCGTCGGCACAGCACTGTGCACCTCATCCACCCGCGCCAGCAGGTTCAATGTCACGCAAGCCTGCTTGCCCAAAATAGCCTGACAGTTCCGCACCACTTGGAACCTGAAGTCTCTGCCGTTCACGTCAACCGACGCCTCACCGTCGGGAGTGATCCGATGTCCCGAGAACGTCACCAATGAACACCTAGTGTTCTGTCAGCTGCCCTGGAGCGACCCTGTCAAAGACATTCCTTGGCAGCACGTTCGCTTCCGACCCGGTGTTGAGCTTGAACTTGACATGGTGACCGTTCACTCGTACGGTCGCATACCACAGCTCGGCATCCTGCTCGGCACCGCGGTCAACGGCACCAACGAACAGATCCGTTGTCAGCACATTGACCTCCACCGGAACCGAGTCTTGCTCAGCATTGTGAGGGTCGGGCTCTTCAACAGTAACCTCATTGACTCTGCCAAGTCTCCTCCTGTAGACCTTACCGAAGTGCCCTATCTTCTTGCATGCTATGCAAGCTTTGCCTTTCGCTGGGCAGACTCCCCAGCGGTGTTCGTATCCACAATTCTGACAGCAGATCTTGAACTCTCCTGCACCGGCACCGCCAGAATTCCAAGATGGCGATTTCCAAGATGGCATCGCCGATGACCGAACCGCCGGTGCACTGGTACGCGCAGTAGCATAGTTCTTACGAAAATCAATTTCCTTACTCTCAACATCTGATTTTGTGTCCTCCAACAGATCCAAACTGAACTCACTCATTTCACACATACTCACACACTTCTCCAGAGTTAACTCAGCAGTTTGCAGCAGTTTGTTACGCAAATTAATGTTCCATACACCAGCCACTAACCAATCACACAACAGCGACTCCTCCACTGTTCCATACTCGCAATCCTTCACCTTGTCTCTCAACGCTGTGATGTACGTAGCCATATTTTCCGTAGCTTGATTATGCGTATTAAACTTGTATCTAGTTATTATCAAACTGCACTTGCCTACACAATATGTTTGAAATGCATCCGTAAGTGGCCCAATCCTGTCTCGATCAGCGAGAGCGGTATCCATATTGGCAAAAACCTTTTGCGCTTCCTCGCCAGCGACGTGAAGAAAGATGCAGCATTGCACTCGTTCTGTCTCCATTATGACACCTGCAGCAGTGGCGTGCGTATATGTCATATGCTCTGATCCATGTTTTCCAGTTCGATCTTCCGTGGTTGCTGAGGACAAGCTGACCAGGCGGCCGCAAACCCGGCAGTGTATTAGCGGGCGGCATTCTTCCTCATCTAACACCATGTGAAAGTATGTCTGAAAACTTTGACTTCTGGATACTGAATGGTTTATTCACACCCAGGGCTCGCTGAACCCGCCGGCTAAACTTTCCATGACGTCATCTCATTTACATACACCTTTGTCTCAAACCTTTGCATCTCATTAACATATATTATCCACATGCCTATACGTCTGTTACGCATATATCACAGCATCCTCCTTTCTTTCTTTCTAAAGTTTAACTTAAGCTAGTACAATTAATATTATATAACGCAAAGTGTTTCGCTTGATTTGAGATCTAGTGACAATTAAATACAAGAAATTGCATTTCTCCCTCCATACTTGTGCTCTTTTGCACTTTTACAGCAACATTTAGAATTGGTATGATAAATTCCTAATACTTATCGTTTGGTTCAATACAAATGAAACTGATCTCCATGTTTTATATATCTTATGACTAAACCTTTATTATTACTGCCATATGACTAGACTACAGCTGTAACCCATATGCTTACTTCTCTTACCTTACTGTAGTGCAGTATATCATTATTGCAATAACATTTTACTTTACAATATTATTCTTAATTTAATACCTTTTATACAAAGTTTTCTGCTACTTCTAATTTAATACCTTTTATACAAAGTTTTCTGCTACTTCTGCTTCTATACTTATTTGCTCTTAAGTTCTATTTACCTTTCATGTGGTTATTAATTTCATACTAATACCCAAAACGGGTTGTAGGTTTACTTATTCTGCCGTATCGTGTAGTGTATTATGGTGTTTTATTAATTAACTTGGGTGTTTTGTTATATTTGTTGCTTTTGCTTGACCATAGTTTTTGTCGTTTCTGTTTATTCGGGCATTTGAAAATAAATGTTCCGTTTCGGCATAAGATGCTTTGTTCGTCATTTATGATTTTATAATTTCTTAGCTTGCTTGTGATAGTATGTACAATGCTGCCTTGTTTCCATTAATTTGTGTGATTTCTGTATCTTATCTTGTCAAGTCAAGGAGTCAATCGAATACATCATAAATGAGATGATGAGTACATCTGAATGTTGCTTAATATGGAATAATATGATTATCGTTGTCTAAGAAATTCCTGTTAACTTATTTTAAATTTAAGTCCTGTTGATTATATAAAAGCTTTACATTTAATTTCAACAACCTATGGCTCATAGTGGGAGGAGAGGAGCCCTATAAACTTCTAATCAGATGAAAGGTTATTAGGGGTTAGCCATATTAGGGGGGAGTGTGGCGGTGAGGATGGGTGGCAGGTGGTGGGCAGGGCGGCTCCTGACCCAGCCCTGCCCCGGTTATGGTGGGTGAGTGGGTGGAGAGGAGCCCTACAAACTGCTAATCAAATGAGTGCGGGGGTGAGGATGGGTGGGGGTGTTGGGGTGTGGGTTGGCAGGGTGGCTCCTGCCCGGGCGGGCCGGTTATGGAGTGCGGGGGAGTTCAGAGTGACTTCCGCCCTGGTGGTCTCGAGGGGGAAGGGGTATATATTCACTGCATTTAGGAGTGCATTATATTCCGAATATTCAACCCCTTCAAAATATGTCGTGTTCAATATTGTAGCCTTTCTACTGACTGTAGTCCTCTGTAGTGTAGTATTCTGTTCTTAATCTCGTCAAATAGGAGACAAATACAATACTTATGAGCTTTCCCAATATACTAATAGGGGACTAATCTTCTTGACTTCTATTTTCCAGGACTGACAGGGAAATGCACAATGCAAAGCCGAGGCAGCGCGGAAGTGGAATGCAATCCGTCCACAACTAACGCGCAGTCATTATCATTCATTCGCACGGCTATTAACTACATGCACGATTTGTTCCTGTGACTCCAGGCGTGTAGTCTTATGGTGTGAGTGTGGGCCAACTGCCTACTACTGCGAAGGATTTTTAAAAAAACACTTGAATGTCGCTTCCCTTCACATTGACCTTCTGTGGCAGGTATGTCATTATACAAAACTTTATTTAGCATTTGATATTAATTGATATCTTTGACCCTTTTCATATACTTGTATATTCTCTAGTAGCCTAAATAACACCTTGATATATAGCATTTGCCAAATGTATCACCAATCATAATACAACACTGAATATTCTGAATAGTAACTATAGACCTCACCGAATATTCTGAATAGTTTTAAATAAATATATTCGGTGTATGTCGATTTATGACAGGTCCATATAAACCCAGTCAAAATCTGTAATAAATATATTGTAATAATTTTGTTCTAGCCTTTATTTACTCGATTACCAACCAAGCTGTACATTGCTTTATGAAAAGTATGTTCAGATCTTTCACAATGACATTCAGAATCCAGGATTATTAATCCTCTTCCATGGCAAAATAAATTTCAACGGGTTGTTCCATTGCAGGGCGAGGTCTTTATCACATACACTGCCGTACGTTCACTGCCTCTGCAGTTACGCGACACTCATGACATATGTGGCACCAGTAAACAGACACCCACGACCACGTTCGATGTGCATGGTGAGTTAGCCCTTTTTGCAACATACAACTGAATAAAAACCTACCCTGGGAAAATCTAACCAGAATTTGGCTATTTTCTATCACCCCAGTTATATGCTAGTCAGCTATGGGCCAATATTGATGTAAATTTGACGTGCCTTGTTTTTCAATATCCTGGAACAGCCGTGACCACACACGCTTATGTGTACAGTTTCTTGGGAATGTTCTGTAATTTGATGTGCTTTGTTTTTCAGGTAGGAAACACTCCCAGGACTTCCAGTTCTGCAGCTGCATGGACTGGACAGAAACGCTTGTCCAGTTGTTTCTGGCCGGTTACACCTATAACCCCATCTACTGCCATTGACCTGTGCCTTTTGGACTGTGCACGCTCCTTCTTGCTGGAAGGACCGTCGTATGTCCTCTTATGTAGGCTCAGTCGTTCTCAGCATGGGCGTTACACATACGCTTATCTAGGCCCAGCCTCCTCAAGGGCAAACATTTGGGCTTATGTAGGGAGGAAAGGGTGGGGGAGGAGGTGGAGAGGGAGGGGGGAAGGGGGAAGGGGAAGGGGGAAGGAGGGGGAAGGGGAAGGGGGAAGGGGAGGGAGGTGTGGTGTGAGAGCGACGAGTGAGGTGGGTGAGGAGGGGAAGGGGGAGGAGAGGGAAGAAGGAGGGGGAAGGGGTAGTGTGGGAGAGGAAGGGGAGAAGGGGGGGAAGGGGGAGGGGAGGAAGGTGTGGTGTGAGAGCGCTGGGTAATGTGGATGAGGAGGGAGATAGGGAGAGGGAAGGGTGGGGATGGGAGGGTGGACGGGAGGGGGAAGGGGAGGCGAAGGGCGGTGAGGCCGGGGGAAGGTGGGACGGAGGGGGGAGGGGAGGGGATAGAAGGGGAGTGAGGGAACGGGAGGGTGGTGAATCCGGGCGGAGGGAGGGGAGGAGGAAGCAGAGGGGGGAGGGAGGTGGAGAGAGTAGGGGAATGTGGGGGAATGAGTGAGGACAGGGCAGATGGAGGTGGGGACGAGGCAGTAGGCGGAACATCGGCCAAATCCAAATGACAGGCAATCTCTCTTTTTTAATTTTAAACTCACCCTCTCGCGTTGTATGTCTTTACATGTGAAACACCAGCCAGAAGCCAGGCTGATCAAATCCACCACAAGATGATACTGCCAAATTTACATTACCATGGGAGAGATAGGGAGTGAGCCGTCTTAGTGTTCTAGGAGCTTTGCCGCTCCCCACTCTGAGCTGGACAGCACCCTCAGAATATCTAGATCTAGCGCCTTTAGGCATCGGCTTTTCAGATACTTTATATGTGGCACGAAGGACAGCTTTGCATCGAAAATGATGCCCACAAATTTGGTTTCCTCAATGACTTTAATGGGATCCCCATCAAGGGTCAACTCCGGTTCTGCATGCACTCTACGCAGCAGCCAGAAGTGCATGCAGACTGCTTTGGCCTGTTTGGGAAAATTTGAATCCATTCAGAACTGACCATCTGTAAAATTTTCCAATATATGAGATATGGGCTATGGAGAACTCTTCTATTATAAATTGCAACTTGTCTATAAAATGGTAAATGGTATGTAAAACCAAAGGCATATAAGGTATATGTGTAGTTGGTGATCAATTACTAATTGAGGATAGAAATTGTGTATCAATATAGTTAGAGAGAGAGGGTCACTTCTTGACATGTGGAACAGTCTTTGGGAAGTCGCCTCACATACCCCCTCCCCTCCAAGTGTTATTTATGGATCACTGCACCAGACACAACTGGCCACTGTAGCCAGATCTAACCAGGCCTTGGTTACACGGATATTGAACCCTCATTGGTGGATAGAGGAATGCCTGTTAGTGATTGGAAGACTGGATCATGTGATCACCACCATCTTGTTTCTTGAAACTATATATACAATAAATCAGGGAGTCTCACTCTCCTACCTTTCACTCTTTATCTACTTTCCTTCCTTGCCTGTAGTGATTTCTTATTAGCCTATCTACACCACTCAAACCGCCAGCCGTCGACTTTACACATCGATGGATCCCATTTATGTTTAGTTGTAGCTGTCTCTCGACATTGATGTTAGCACCACTGTAATATAAAACAAAGTCGCCCACAAAAAGACTACAGGAGACCCCGCTTCACAGCGGAAGCAATACTATTGACCTTAACCCCGAATAGGGTCACGTCCAGTATGATGCCTTGGGGTACTCCTAGTTCCTGTGAGTGTAGGCTGGAATAGGTAGTCTTGACGCGAACGCAGAATGCCTGAATGCTAGAAAGTTCTTGATGAAAATTGGCAGGTGGCCACGAAGGCTGATACCATGGACATTTTCCATGATGCCGTGCTGCCACATTGTGTCATAGGCTTTTTCGAGGTTGAAAAAGACAGCCACAACATGCTCCTTCTTAAGGAAGGCATCTCTTATGAAAGTTTCCATACAAACCAAATGGTCGAGCGTGCTGCGGCCTCATCTGAAGCCACATTGGAGATTTGACAGGTGGTGCCCTGACTCCTATAGCCAGATGAAGTGATTGTTTACCATACGCTCCATGGTTTTACAGATGCAGCTTGTGAGGGCTATGGGACGATAGTTGTTGGCTTCACTCTGGTCTTTACCAGGTTTGGAAATCGGTATTAATGTTGCCTCCTGCCAAGAGGTGGGGACGACACCCGACTCCCAGGTGTTGTTGAAAAGTTGAACCAACAGTCTCAATGCAGGTTCAGGGAGATGTTTAAAAATTGATAATGTATTCCGTCATGTCCAACTGCCATGTCATGCGAGCTCTCCAAAGAAAACCTCAACTCACCCATAGTGAATGGGGAGTTGTAGTGCTCCTCGCCATCAGAGGAAAAGTCGAGGAGCTGTCACACTTAGCGTTCCTTGACAGCCAGAAAGCCCGGGAGGTAGTTTGCTAGAGACGAGTTTCCAGCAAAGGCGCAAGCCAATTCTTCACTTATTTCAGTGAGTGATGTGAGAATTGTGCCGTTGAGTTTCAAGTGCCAGACTATAGAAGTTTGTTGTTTCTTTGTTGTTGTTTTACATAGAATCACCTTGGAGCGAGTGAAGAGGACTGAGAGAATGAGTGTGGGAGGGATGGATGGAGGGGAGGGGGAGGGAGAGAGAGGAGGAGGGGGAGGGGGAGAAGGAAGAGAATGGTAGTTGTGCAGGGAGGAAGGAAGAGGATGGTAGGAAGGGAGGTCGAGGGGGCGATGGACGGAGGAGAGATGAAGGAGGTTGGAGGAAGCGTGGGAGGTGAGTAGGTAGGGGAGAGGGAAGGAGGGAGGTGAGGAGGGAGGGGGTGAGGAATGGGAGATGAGGGATGTGGTGTGAGAGGAGAGAGAGGATATAGAAGGGACAGTGTGCATGCGTGTGTGGGTGGATAAGTAAGTGCGTGAGTGAGTGTATGGGTAAGTGAATGAGTGAGTGGCTGAGTCAATGAGTCAGTCATATACATGCATGTATGTATATATGTATGTAAATATGTATGTATATATGTATATGTAGAATATAATTTATGATATATATATATAAAGAGGCAGAGTTTTTCCTTGCTTGTATTTAATTAATTATTTATTATATTTATCTTATTTATTTCTTCACTTTATATTCACTGTGGGCCACTCTTTTGCCCCGCCACTGCCACGCCACTGCCGCCTGGCTCATTCGCGCTTGAAGTTCACTCTCACTAGCACTACTCATTGTCTCTCTCTCTCTATCCTTTACGGTAGCCCAATTTTATATGTAGCCCAATATATATATATATATATATATATATATATATATATATATATATATGTACATAGGCGAGTCAAGTTGTGCACAAATACACCCACACACCCAACAAATTCTAACAAAAGGTTTCCAACTGTTTTTTTTATCGGTGAGATGTATCCAATAGCAGGAAAAAAGTTGGACCAAAATCTGACCAGCGGAAAGGGTTGGTCAGAACCAAGATGGCCAAGGTGACTATTATGTGAAGGAAAATGGCATATATTTCTTATGATTCGGTGTAGAGCAGTTGTTTCATGTCTACCCTAAGGTTTTAAGTGTCAGCCCCTGTATTGGAAAGCTGCTGAGCTTCACCACGGAATAGCAACTTGAAGGAGATCGTTCTTAAGTTGGGTACTTTCCCATACGTTCATGAATTTGCTTCGAGCAATAGGCACACTGTTGGAGGGCACAGGACTTAAAAACATCCGGGAAGTACTGTAGGTTAAAATGCTGTTGGGCATATGATGACTGACAAATCTTTTCAAAGGGCATTCCATGACCATCCACTGGTGGACAAGTGTCTTCATGACATGATTCTGAAATCTCTGATAGATGAAAATCCTGAATTTGCTTCCCTAGTAGGTGACTCTGAGAAAATGTGTTCCTCCTTGTTGAAGGGTGACATCACTCTTGAAAGTCTTGTAAAATCCAGTACAATTGCTAAAATCAGTGAGACACTTGACAAGAAAAAAGCTGAACTTAATGCATGCTCCAAAACAAGCCAGTTGTGGTTCGGTCATCAGTGGATGCTTTATACTGTATGAGCGTTAATCAAATCAGATCGCACTGGGTCTTGGGATAATCACTTGCGTATGGTCCCGTCCTGATTGTTTGTTTGTTTGTTGTTGTTTTACATCCTAGCAACATCTAAGGTCATATCAGGACGGGTACTGACTTGTGACAGTGCGCACTCATGGCGACTTTATAGTGCTGCCCCACTGGAAGACAGGCCGCCAGCACCATGACCTGATATCCCACTCAGTCACATTATCCTGACACTGAGCCAACCAGTCCTTGCCCTATCCTGATAATGCCGAGCGCCAGGCTAGGAAGGAACAAGTATCAATTTTTAAGTCATTGGTTTGACTCGACCGGGGTTCGAACTCACGACCCCATGATCTACCAACATGGGAGACGGACGCTCTAACTCATTCGGCCATCCGGTCTGGTATGACCTTAGATGTTGCTAGGACGTAAAACAACAAACAAACAATCACTTGCATATGGTCTTTGATGCCTTGCCAATATTTGCTGCAACAGGACATTTCAAGTACCCAAAGTCTGCTTATCTCTACATTCACAAAAGGGGTGAACATGGGAGCAAACACCCTGGTGAAGATAGGAACTTTCAAGATATCTTCCATGTCATTCATCAAACAAATCAGTTTTGGGCAGACCTCAGTTGTGAACTAGTCATTGAGCAAATACTTATCCTATCAGTAAAAAGCAGAGGTGGCTTGACTCATGGCAGTAAAACTGGTGCCAGGATTGAAAGAGATGCATCAGGCCTTTTAAAGATAAGTGCGTAGATATCTTCATGCTCACCTTTCTCCTCATATACTGCATTGAGAAATATCGTCAATGGCATAGTTGCAAAAGAGTACGTCAATGTGCATGAATATGAGTCAGTAGGAAAAGACATCATTGTCAGAATGATTGGGCAGCTGGTTCTCGTTGTTTTTCAAGAGGAAAGATAAAGCCAGGACCCTGGGAAATTCATCTGCTTTCAAGGTTGCTACTGGCAGGGCCATTGATTCCAGTTTGCTGTTCCAGCGATTCCTTGTAGTATCTGGGACTGGTCTATCTCTGGAGGAGGTGATAAGATATGACTATTATGAGCTGAATCCATACCGGCCATCCCTTTTTGAGGACAATAAAATCTTGCGAAATGCTGACAAACCTCAACTTGCACAAGCTATCATTGACGAAACATCATGTGAAACATCAGACGTCATCCCACAGACTGAAAAGTATGTGCTTGATGGAGGCTCCTTACTGCACAAACTGAAGTGGACAAGGGGATACCTACGGTAAAATACTCAACACAGAGGAGGCTGACTTCACGAGTAAGCACTATGGGTCTGCAACTGTTGTGTTTGATGGGTATGTATCAGGTGCATCCATTAAGGATAACACACACCAGTGATGGGGACAGACCACCATTTATCCGATTGTGAATTTCATAGGAAAAACCAAATTTGAAGGGAAGAAGAATTCCTATCACGCAGCATATGATCAGTTTAATAAGTGACAAACGGGAGGAGCGAGTGGGTTGTATGATCATTCAGTCAGAAGGCAATGCTGATGTAGACATTTCTAAAATTGCAGCTGACATTACATGTGTGCATTCCACCACAATGATTGGTGAGGACACTGACTTGTTGATTCTGCTACTCCATCACTATATGGCAGATGGACAGCCACTCTATTTCAGATCAGACAGGCCTTTCAAAAGTGTACAACATCAATTGGTTAAAGTGTCTCCTTGGCAGTGAGATATGCACACAAATGCTATTCTACATGCATTCATAGGATGTGTTTCTACATCTTGTGTGTATGGCGTTGAAAAGAAACCAGCCTTTGAAAAACTTGTGAAATGTGATCCAGTCCTCCATTCTTCTGTAAATGCATTCACTTTATATGGTAAGAACCACTCTGACATAGAGCGCCTTGACAGCCAAGCAATGTCTGTTACTTACATGTGATGGGGAGAGCACATGTTCTCTGGCAGTCTTGCATTATGGCATATTCAGGAAGAAAGTTACCTTTGCTAAAACATTTGTTATGCCTGAACATTTGCCTCCAACTGAATCTGCCACCAAATTCCATTATCTCAGGGTGTACTATCAGACCATGACTTGGATGGGGATGGAGAGTGACATTGATCCTTTGGATTGGAGTTGGAGACTAGAAGATAATCCATTAATACCCATAATATCTTATATGAATGGCGCCCCAGACACTGCACTGAAAATGGTACATTGCAATTGCACAACAGGTTGTAGTGGCCCTTTTTGCAGTTGCAGAAAACATGAGCTTCCGTGCACCTGTGTGGATCATGCCAACTTATGTGTTGTGAGAATCAGCTCGTTCAGGTTTCAGATGAACTAGAGGACTGTGATAAGGAGTAAATTAAGACGATGAAATAGTGAGACTTTAGGCTTTCAGACGTGTGTTCAGCCTTTTAGTTACAGGCGACATCTCAAGATAGGAGAAATTAACATTTCTGCCTGGTAAATCAATCCTAAATCTAAACTATTAATTATAACATCAGTTGCATCTGCTGTTCAATTACAATACACCTCAATAGAATTTACTGGAATATCTATTCTGTTTTGCACATTCAAATGGTTTAAAAGATATTTATAAAATGTGGGAACTTACCAGTACATTTAGTTTGTATCAGATTTTTCATAATTAAATCCATTCTTGTAAATACACTTTTTGAAACATGTAAATATATTCATCCTCAATAGAGTTGTGAAGAAATAACATCACCATTTTTGGTGGCCATCTTGGATTCATTGTACTAGGGCTTTTACAAATAATAAATGAGCACATTGCATTCCTTGGTCCTTAATATTTTTCATAAAAAGCAAGTATAATTAATTGCCTTATGTAAAATGATAGCCCACTACACACTTATTTGTATTGATGCCCTTCACTCTTGATTATTGACTGCCATCTTGGATTTTTGGTATTCACTGGCCGGATAAAAATTGAATTGTCACCAATGAGTGGCTCAACACTTAAAAGCATGGACTATAAACAAGGATTATAATTCAATCACAAAATTTTAAGCAATTTACAGCAGTTGTACTGATTTTCAGGGCCGACATCTTGAAACTGACCCAGTTTTAACCCAGATCTATGGTTGAGATTTCGAGAGCCTTTTTTTTGTCATTCACTACATCCACTACGTCAGAAAATGGTTGACATACCTTTTTTAAAGAATTTGTTTTGGGTCGGATGGTATATTGACCCATCTAATATATGTATATATATATATATATACATGTGTAAGCTCACAAACACAAACACCTGGTGGGGAACACCGTCTTTATTTAATATAATATAATGCAGTTAATCATCGGTGTACTGATAATAGTTCACATCAACGTGCGTAGCAATTGTTCACCATCAGTGCAAGTAGTAACTGTTCCCCATCAGTGAAGTGACAATAAATGACTAATCTAATAACTGGGTTCATGCCCATTTTGACATCAAATTGCGGCACCTTCAAGGACCTATCAGTGCAACATTCCAGGAATCTTTAAAGACATTTATTAAATTAAAGTGCCCTGAAACACAGCTGTACTCATAGTCGATTCACTGGGCAAGATGTGAATTGTGAATAAGCATGAGAAAAAACAATGGCTGATTTTAATATAAAATCAAAAGGCAGGATAACGAACACACAAAAATCACTTTTAATACCAAACATCATTGATTGAAGTCTGGGCACGTCGACGAAAATAGGCTTTAAATAAAATATGGTGATGACTTTCAATTTTCAAGGACTTTCGACGATCTTAACACAAATTCCAGAAAAATCCTGAATTATCAAATTCCAGGACTTTCCAGGTTTTCAAGGACCCGTACGAACCCTACAATAACAAATGACAATAATGGATAATCAATGTATCAAAAAATCAAACAAGAACTGTGAGGGGGAACCGTTCCCCTTGGATCCAACAAAGTAATGAATGGAGCGTCTCGCCACGCATTGTGATGCGTCTCGGCTGGACAGGGGCACTGACTGGCGGATTGAACCCGAAGCTGCCCTAAGTAACTAAGACCAGACGGAATGGCCGAATGAGTTAGAGCGTCCTTCTCCCATGTTGGTAGATCGTGGGGTCCCGAACCCTGGTCGAGTCAAACCAATGACTTAAAAATTGATACTTGTTGCTTCCTAGTCTGGCGCTCGGCATTATTAGGATAGGGCAAGGACTGGCTGGCTCAGTGTCAGGATAATGTGACTCAGTGGGGTATCAGGTCATGGTGCTGGTGGCCTGGTCTTACAATGGGGAAGCACTATAAAGTAGCCATGAGTGCGCACTGTCACAAGTCGGTACCCGTCCTGATATGACCTTAGATGTTGCTAGGACATAAAACAACAACAAACAAACAAGAATATGTCCAACACCAGGGGAGTGAACACTCTCCTTACACCAGCATATAGGTATATACATGAAATATAATTATGTATAGATGTCCAGGGTATGTATGTATAGGTATATACATATATGTATGTATATACTTGTAGGCTATATATATGTGTACATGTATATATATAGGATAAGTTAGACGAGACTTACTTGTGTATAGTTGAAGGATAAGTTCTGTTTTACCGACGGCTGTGCCCCTTTGTAGTCGCAGTACAGGGAGATGAAGCAGTTCCGGTCTCAAGTCAATTTTTACCTAGTTTAGTAAGGAGGGTTAACATACGAGCCAGTTGTCTATTTAGCTGTCTTACTTGATTAAGCCTATTTACTTGTTATTGCAATGATTTAGAATTTCTTAATTTTTTATATAATTTATTTTAAATAATTTTCTTCTGTGTCGCAAGTAGTGGGTGGGTGGGCACTGTTGTTGTTTTGGGGGAATTTTCAGTCGCATTGGTGCGCTGAAGGCTGCAAATATGCAGCACTGAATGGGCACCGCTGAAAGCAGTCCACTGTGGTTGGGAGTTGGCTTCCGATGGGTAGTGATCAGAGGAATTTGGGGAGTAGGGGTGAGGGGGGAGGAAGGAACAAGGCAGCCTAAGAGCCCAACCACAGTCCTCTGAGAGGGACGGGGGAGGCTGGGTGGTTGGTGTAGTTTTACTCCCCAGTAAGACCCTAGGCCATACCAGGACGTGCACCGACTTGTGACAGCGCGCACTCATGGCAACTTTATAGTGCTGCCCCTCTGGGAAATCAGGCCACCGGCACCATGACCTGATGTCCAACACAGTCATATTATCCTGACACTGTGCGCCCAGTCTCTGTCCTTATGTCATAACGCCAAGCGCCAAGCAGCAACAGGTACCTATTTTATAAGTCATTGGTTTGACTCAACCAGGATCCAAACTTCAGTCCCTCCAGATTCACCGGTATGCACAGTAAGTCCGGCCAAGGCCAGAGGAAGAAGTGAAGTGAGGATGGGATTAGTTAGGCATTGGTGGGGTTACCTGTTAGTTGTTAGTTAAAATTAGTGGTTCGTTGGTCGTGGTGTCAAGTCAGCTATGGCGATGAGGTGGGGCCTGCTAGTCCTCGGTGTCATGGTCTGAGCGACCAACAGTGTTGATGATGTCTACGTTATGGCGGTAGAAGCGAGCAAGTGCATTCCAGGATGACTGACCGCATAGATCTGCCGATGGACCAATTGATGTTTCCCTATTGTTTGTCCATCCACCCTGGTTATCACCACTGACAAAGCACACCTCGCCATATTTATTGGACCGAACCCCAGACCTTCCTCTGCTAGGGTCCTATGGAACTGGCATACTTGGTGGTTTTTTTGGGGGTTTTTTTCTTGAAGATTTATACTGCCTATCATGGATAAGTCTGAAAAGACTTGTTTTCACCATTAGACAGTTTGTTGATAGAAAGCCTAAGCCTACACTTTTACCAACCCAAGGGATTTTTAACCTCCCACACCACATAGACATGGTATGAGAGCAACTGGCCTTTGATACCGCTGTGAGTTATACACAGAGGTGGAAATCCAAATTTCTCCTTACAATCACTATAATATTTTCCCGACGACATCATGAGTGCAGGGTCAACAGCACAGCAGATCTGGGTCTGTGCACCTTCCATGGTGTCCTTGATGAAGGGTCAGAAGAGATACTCGAGGAGCGGCTTCAGGAACTCGAGCAGACCGACATAGCGCAGCAACTCAGTGTCCACTAAGCCGGGGTGCACCGCGTAAGTAGTCACACCAGTACCTTTTAATCTTTTAGCGAGCTCTCGTGTAAATAGAATGTTAGCGAGCTTGCTGTTGGAGTAAGCTTTCATTCTGTCGTAAGACTTGGTCAACATGAGGTCATCAAAACCTATTGAGCCGAGCACATATCCCATGGAGGAGACGTTAATGATGCGCGGTGGCGACAACTTTCTCATCATATGCAGGAGGAGATTCGTCAGCAGGAAATGACCTAGATGATTAATTCCAAATGTGGTCTCGAAGCCGTCCTTTGTTTTTCCTTCTGGCAACCACATCACTCCCGCATTATTTGTAAGGATATCAAGTCGGCTCTCCGATTGTTTGAACTCCTTGACAAACTCTCTCACAGATGCTAATGACAGCAGGTCTAGCTTCATGACCTTGATTTGTGAGCTTGGAGCCCCAGTCATGTTGAGAATGTCGTCTGCTGCCTGATTACCACGTTCCAAACTACGACAAGCCATAATGACACATGCACCTCTCCTCACGTGGTCAAGAGCGGTCATCTTTCCAATGCCAGTGTTTGAGCCTGTGATGATGACCACCTTTCCCGTTAATTTGACGTCACTAATGCATACACCTCCACGTGTCAAATGTCATACACAGTATATTCCGATGGCCATAATTGGGATAAGAATAGTTGTTATTTTCAAAACGCTGACCGCTTATTCGTCTAAGCCTTATAGCCTTGATCAGCGGTTATCATTGTAGGCAGGATCTAAACTTAGCTTGTGCCACTGATGGTGCAAACAGCTTAACACCTTTCGTAACAGTCCCCACTTCCATAAAGCATTTGCATAAAGTTTCACTGTCCCTTCAGGCCAGGCTGATGACACAATGAATTTCGTTGTAGTCGGGTCCAACCCAAATCGTTGGAGGTATTTCCTCAAAAACGGAATAACACTAAGGAGGTTGTTGAGACTTCTCCCCTTTCCTCCAGTGGTCCCTGTGGGACCAGATTGTCTTGTGCTCATCGTAGGAATCCCTGTTCCCGACTCCACCTCTTGAGCGCAGCAAACCAGGGTTGGCTGGGCCAATGCGGTTTCACTCCGATGGCATTGGCTTCCTCTATCCATAGTTTCTGGGCAACTCAACCATTTAAAAGTGCATCTACCTTCCAAGAATCTGGCTCTGGTTTCCAATACACACATTTAGGAATTTTGACATTTTTTCCGCGACGCAAACAGATCCACGTCTGGTTTTCCCCCAGAACCCACACATTTTCTTGAACATGTTTGGAGACAGGGACCATTCAAGATGGTCCATGAATTCTCTACTGCGCTTATCTGCTATTACATTTAGTGAACCTGGGATATAAGCGGTTGTGAGCCAATTCCGTCTCACCTCTGCCCATTCCCAAATTTGTTGAGATATTGAATTACATTCTGGCGACTTAGTGCCTCCCATCCTGTTTATATATGCCAACGTTGACATGTTGCCCGTATAAATCTGTATGTGTACCTCCTTTTCTGTTAATAAACTTTACAAACACAGCCATATGCCTCTCAATTCCAACACGTTAATGTTCAAATCTGACTCAACTTGTAACCATGTCCCTCCTGTGGCTGTGTCACCCCTGTGAGCATCCCAGCCTCGGAGTGGCGCATCCGTTGTAATTTCACGGATTGTCTAACCTAATTGGGATTGGGGATGACCCCACTGCCTCCTCCCAACAGAGGATGTCCTTCTACCCAGCTACAGAAATATTCATGAGCCTTTCGAAATTTCCATTACTTAATTTTAACGCCTTATTTTTATTTCCCTTGACATGTGCCTGTCCATAAAGAACAGCTCGTGTGTAAGCCATCATGAGTGCCAGCATAGCTGCTACTCTTCTAATTTTAACATCCTTTTGTTTCCCCAAATTACAGACGAAAGTGTCAAATTTTTGGACTTTGCCGGGCGCTAAGGAAACCTGCATTTTTAATGTGTCTAGTTAGAACCCTAGAAACTTAATCTTTTGAGTAGGTGTAGTCAGCGATTTTGTCTCGTGGATGTGAAAACCCACCTTAGTCAAGATGGAGCAGAAGTCAGTCACAGCATTTTTGCATTTGTCATAGCTGTCAGCAATGATGAATGAATCATCTATGTAAGGAAAAAGAATGTGCCCTTTGGTTGCTAATTCAGCAAAGTTAGGTTTATTTATGTGTGTAAACATATGTGGGGCTGGTGATAACCCATTGGGAAGGCATGTGTATTCAAATAGTTGCCCCTGCCACATGAACCTAAGGAATTTCCTATGTTCTTGTGCTATTGATCTAGTGTAATACGCATCCGTAAGGTCTACGCTGGCCATAAATGCCCTGGGTGTAATTAAGTCAATGGCCGTGTTAAGTGAAAACATTTTGAAATGTTGATATTCTATCGATTTGTTTAAAGTTGTTAAATCCAGAATAATTCTGAATGAACTATCAGGCTTCGGTTTAAGAAACACATTAGAGATGTATTCTCCCTCCATGTGCATGGCAGTCACAATCACCACCCCTTTTTTACACAATTTCAGGATCTCATTTGTTAACAACAGCCTTTCCTCTTCAGTGAATCTGAAAGGATGTGGAGTCCTTGTTTGTACAGGGATCTCCTCATATGGCCGATAATACCCAAGGGCAGTAAGTTAACTTCCTCCAAACATTTGCATGATTGATTACATTGCCTGACAGTTTAATCATAGTTACTCTATCCAGTTGTAAAATATTTCGATATACGGCATAGGGGGGAATGCAAATGTTCTATTACTGATCGCTGTACGTGACCAGGCGCATGTATGTATATATATATATATGTAAGGGCTGGTGGTGCCTGAGTGGGATGTAAATAGACATAGTGATGCTGGCAGGTCTGGGTGTGGGTGCATTCAGGGCCTACCCGCTCTGCTGGGATCGTGATCACCACACTCAAAGGTCAAGGTTGGTGGTGGCCATGGGGCCATACACCTTGGTGGTGGTGGGAAGACCACTGGTAGCCATGGGGACCAGGAATGTTGGATCCCTATTGGTGGGGCCAAGAATGCTTGTTTTCCATTGATACTCTACAATGAACCCATGTAACCATATAAATAATAAACCAGAGGGCTTGACTCCTTCTTTACTCTTCCTTTCTCTTTGTCTGTATTGATTTCACTATGTCCTGCCTACAGAGCCACATATTCGAGCCTTAGTCATTTTACAGTGTTGAGGGGGGGGGGGGGTTGAATAGATGAAGTTAGGCGATCTACTTCATTCCCTCCCTGGGGAAACCCCAATGTTTCTGTCCGTTGGCCGTTTGTTGACGGCTCTGAGGAGTATGACTGTACTCATTCCAGTTGGAAGTAGCTCTGCCTGCTCCCCTTCCCTTGAAGGTGGGGGAGAAGTGCCTGGCCCCTCTAAAGGCCTGTCTCTTCCTGAAGTCATTCTTGCCTCTCTTGCCCCGTCCAGAGCCTAGTGAGCCACACACCACGTGGTTGGTGGGTGGCTATATTGGCCACCCACCACCCACCTACCTGCGTGTGGTGGGTGGCCAATTCTACTCTCTTCAGTAGTTTTGGAATCTGACCGCCAAACATCTTGTTGTTATCAAAGGCCTTCCCTTACTCGTCTTTGGGGCGAGGAAGAGTGTGAACTCTTTCCCGTTCTTCTCTTTCACCTTTTTTGATTGTGTGATCTACTTGCCGGCGTCTGTTGTTACCGCCTTGTACACATTCTCATACCTTCTGTATGTCAAGAAAGTACTGGCTGCTGCTAGCATCTCTCTCACCTTATTGAGATCAGAGGTAAGGGAGGTGAAGACTTTCTCCTTCAACATACAGTTAGCCACTGGGAGAATAGCTGTTAGAGTTGCCAGGACGCTCTCTGGCTTGTGTACATCTCATTCTCAATTTTCTTTTTTTCCCTCTGACATGGGGACTTGATCGTACATCTCTTTAGGGCATGAAGCTTCAATGCTTTTGATACCCATAACTTTCTTCTCTACTTCCTCGGGTCGACGTAGTCACCGACTCCGACTCACTCATGATTGGTGACAGTTCATCCTGCCAAATTGATTTGTTTTCCGACTGTGTGTCGTGCGAAACCGTCATACGTGGAAAGTCAAAAGTGGAAGCTGAGCCAACTAGATACCGTAGAGCTTGGTAGCGACCAGTGGATTGCTTAACCTCTTTTCTGCCAGCCGAAAATGAATAATCAGTCGAACCTTGGGAGTATAGGTATAACCGAGGCTAAGTTGAATACAACATCAGCGAGAACACGCCGTCACCCGATCCGGTGTGGCGGTTTCAGCGTGTTCCCGTGCTCAGACGTGTACCTCGCTTCTGCGCATGCGTCAGAATCTAATAAACATGGCCGTAATCGATTAGCACTACCCGGGCGACTCGGGTCATCCCAGTCGTCAGAATTTCAAATAGAACATGGCGAGTGGAGTCGACAAATACACGTGCCGTGTGCAAAAAAAGGATAACTTAGATTAATTAAATGGAAATATAGGTAAACTAGGCCATCATAAAATACTTTAAATCCTATTTTGTTGTATTTTTTATCGGTTATTAAAAAATTAAAAAAAATTGTCCACCCAAGCGCGGGGAAGCGTATTCGATTATTCGACCCGAGTTTGTAGGATGTGCGCATGCGCCAATAAGTGTCTCGGGTGATCCGAGTTGATGCGAAATCCGCGCATGCGCAGAAGCAACGGGACACGGCTGAGCACGGGAACACGCTGAAACCGCCACACCGGAGGTGCAAAACACGGGTAAGTAGGTCACGACACTAATGTTGTACGTGTGCATTCAGCCCTTAAACTCTCTTAAAAGATTAAAAGAACGTACCTTGAAACAACTCAGCATGTGTCTGAGTTTGTTGGAAATATGCCAATTGACTTGAGACCGGAACTGCTTCATCTCCCTGGGCTCTGAATGCCTTGGAGGCAACAGCCCGAGGTAAAATATATATATATATCCTATAATTATGCATACATATATTAAATGATGAGAATATACATTTGGCAGTCAGTTCCTTTTTACGGCCATTAATTAGCACACCATACAACATGCATGAATGAGGAAAAACACGTGGTCTATGGCATCATATCGAAGCCTCGATGTCAAACTGAATCCCAAGTAAACAACAATCACATTGACATATGCTAACTGAACTACATTAGAAATAAATTAAGCGTTGCCACAAAGCAAAACTACATTTAAGAATACATTTTAGTTGTTTAAAAGTTCTGAATACAATTATATACAGTAAAACCTCTCTAACCGATCACCTCCACAGATCGACCACTACCGTAGCAAGACGTGACTTCCAACATGCCAAAGAGAAGCTGAAGACAGGTCCAGCTGGGTACTGGCTCATCAGTGAAATGGTGCCAAGATTTATTAAAGGGCCTCCAACCACCCCATCAGCCGTCCTTTCCTCCCATTTATTTTGTTATTTTAGGCCGGACTTTGAAACACCTTCCCTTAGACTGCTATAAACCTTTCATTTCAACTCCTGTAGCCAAAGTGATTGTTCCGGGTCACAGCAAGGCCCCATACATTGATACTTTTGATGAGAACCAAATATATACTAAAATAATTGCAAAAATATGTGTTATGGCAGAGTGGAATCTGGTATATTTTCTTTTCTTCAATATACACAGATTTCGAGGGTGTCAGAGTTGGCCAATTCTTCACACATAGATCTGGAAATTTTATTTTTCCCTGACATTTTTCCTAATTCCATTTTTCCCTTACAAATAAAAAAATTCCCGGACAATTCACTGACCTTGAAAAAAACTTGTCCATGATTTTTCTCTAACGTGTGGCAACCCTGTGCTTGGAGAGTGTGAGGTGATACCTGATTTCCAATATTTTTCCGTGATTCCTTGGCAATGCTAACAGGTTGGAGAGCTTACCTCGTTTGGGCTATGGTGGTTAAAGTACCCAATTCGACTCCCGGTTCAATTTTGAAGGTCAAATTTCATATAGGAATAATGTGCAGGTTCACAAATATGATAGTGGAATACTGAGTTTGGGGATGTTTTCATATTGGAATACATCACTAGAAAGCAACAAATTATATCTAATTTCCTGAATATTCCTAGGACATTTAGTTGAGACCGGATTGAGTAAATTAACAGTGAGTATTAGGAAATAATTCACTAGTCACAACACATGGCTACAGGACAGAACTGCCCATGATAGAACTGTGTTGGTATGGCCATAAATCCCAAACAATAGAGGAACCTCCAGTCAACCATGGGGGTATATGCTGGTCTGTGGCCCACTCATATACTTCCACTTGCCACTGGGGGAGGTCCTGTGTGGACTTTTGTAGGCCCTACATCATATAGATATATTTTTTGCATACCATATGCATAATAAATAATTCACTGTGATTATGCATCTGACACATCTGATGCATAATCACCACAAATATGGTTTGTCTTGCTGGTACAACATTTAGAAAAACTTTATTGTATTTGATTTATTTTATTATTGGTTATCACTTTTTATTTCTATTCATATTATTTCAGGGAAGGCCGGTGCTGGGAGGCCTTGCACCCGGAGGCCGAGGGTTCCTGCGCCGGGAGGCCGATGGTCCCGGCGCCAGCAGGCCGAGGGTCCCGGCGCCGGCAGGCTGAGGGTACATGCACCGGCAGGCCGAGAGTCCCGGCGCCAGCAGGCCGAGGGTCCCGGCGCCGGCAGGCTGAGAGTTCCGGACTCACACCCCACTCACTTCCATGCCCTGCGCTCATGGCCGACAACCTGAAGTTTTGCACTTTTCTTTGGGCAGTTTTTGGTAACATATTTTTGTTATACAATTAGTAAGTTCATTTTAAAGTTATATTGTACTAATACCCTTACCCGACATAACGTTACCCTATGTGACTTTACCTGCCTTGATTTTACCCGACTTGACTTTACCCAACCTCAGTTGACCCGACTTGACTTTACCCGACCTCACTTTACCCGACCTCACTTTCCTGACCTCAGTTTACCCAACCTCACTTTACTCAACCTCAATTTACCTGACTTCACTTTACCCTACCTCACTTTACCCTACCTCACTTTACCACTGTTTACCCGACTCGACTTTACCCAACCTCACTTTACTCGACCTGAGTTTACCTTTCCTGAGGTCAGGTAAAGTCACATCAGATAAAGTTGTGTCGGATAAAGTAGAGTCGGTTAGAGCAGAGTCGGGAAAATAGATTCAGGTAAAGTAGAGTTGCGAAAAGTAGTCTAGGAAAGTAGTGTCTGGGAAAGTAGAGTCGGGAAAAGTAGTCGGGTAAAGTAGAGTTGGGTAAGGTAGAGTCAGGTAAAGTAGAGTCGGGTAAAGTAGAGTCAGATAAAGTAGAGTCGGGTAAAGTCAGGTCGGGTAAAGTCAAGTTGGGTAAAGTCAGGTCAGGTAAAGTCAGGTCGGGTAATGTCAGGTCGGGTAATGTCAGGACGGGTAATGCCAGGCCAGGTAATGTCAGGTCGGGTAAAGTCACATAGGGTAAGCTGACTCGACTTTAGCCGACTCGACTTTAGCCGACTCGACTTTAGCCGACTCCACTTTAGCCAACTCGAATTTAGCTGACTCGACTTTAGCCGACTCCACTTTACCCGACTCGACTTTGCCCGACCTGGCTTTACCCTACTCGATTTGACCCAACTCGACTTTACCCGACTCTACTTGGAACTACTCTTCTTTACCCGACTCTACTTTACGCGACTCTACTTTACCCGACTGGACTTTACCCGACTCAACTTTACCCGACTCGACTTTACCCGACTCGACTTTACCCGACTTAACTTTACCCGTCTCGACTTTATCCAACTTGATTTTACCCGTCTCAACTTTACCTGACTCAACTACATCCGACTGGACTTTACCCTACCCCAATAACCGATCTCTACTTTTTGTGCTTGGGGGTCGGTAAACTAACAAACAAACGACTTTACAGACCCGACTTTACCTGACCTGAATTTACTGGACCCGACTTTACCGGACCCGACTTTAGCCAACTCGACTTTAGCCGAACCGACTTTAGCCGACCCAACTTTAGCCGACCTGACTTTAGCCAACCCGACTTTACCTGTCCCGACTTTACCCGATCCGGCTTTAGCCGACCCGACTTTACTTGACCCGACCCGACTTTACTTGACCCGACCTGACTTGAACCGACCCGACTTGAACCGACCCGACTTCACCCTCACAGACTCGACCCGACCTGTCTTGACCTGCCCGACTTGAGCCGACCCGACCCGACTTAATCCTACTTGACCTGACCTGAGTTGACCCGATGGGTAAAGTGAGGTCGGGTAAAGTGAGGTCGGGTAATGTCAGGTCGGGTAATGTCAGGTCGGGTAAAGTCAGGTCGGGTAAAGTCAGGTCAGGTAAAGTCAGGTCGATTAAAGTAAAGTCGGTCATGTAGAGTCGGGTAAGGTAGAGTCAGTTAAAGTAGAGTCTGGTAAAGTAGAGTCGGGTAAAGTAGAGTCAGGTAAAGTAGAGTCGGGTAAAGTCAGGTCGTGTAAAGTCAGGTCGGGTAAAGTCAGGTCGGGTAAAGTCAGGTCGGGTCCAGTCAGGTGCGTGAAGTCAGGTCGGGCGAAGTCAGGTCGGGGAAGTCAGGTCAGGCGAAGTCAGGTCCGGTAAAGTCAAGTCCGGTAACATCAACTCGGGTAAAGTCAAGTAGGGTAAAGTTAAGTAGGGTAAAGTCAGGTCATGTAAAGTCAGGTCGGGTAAAGTAAAGTCAGGTCGGGTAATGTCAAGTCATGTGATGTCAGGTGAGGTGAAGTCAGGTCAGGCAAAGTCAGATCAGGCAAAGTCATGTCGGGCAAAGACAGGTCGGGTAACATCAAGTCGGGTAAAGTCAAGTCGGGTTAAGTCATGTCGGGTAAAGTAAGGTCGGGTAAAGTAGAGTCGTGGAAAGTAGAGTCGGGGAAAGTAGAGTCAGGTAAACTAGAGTCAGGTAAAGTAGAGTCAGGTAAAGTAGAGTAGGGTAAAGTCAGGTCGGGAAAAGTTAGATTGGGTCAAGTCAGGTGTGGTCAAGTCAGGTTGGGTCAAGTCAGGTCGGGCCAAAAACTCAACAAAAATCTCACGGGAATCACCAAAAACTCTCATGGCACTCACCAAAAACTCTCAGGGCACTCACTATGCCCACGGCCCGTGCTCGGGGTTGGCACTCACCCTCGGATGGGGGTGGGAGGGGGCAGGCAGGATCTGACTCGACTTTACCCGACTCGACTTTAGCCTACTCGACTTTACCGGACCTGGCTTTACCATACTCGATTTGACCCTACTCAAATTTACCAGACTCGACTTTACCGGACTTTACTATACCCGACTCTACTTTATCCGACCCGACTTTACCGGACTCTACTTTATGGCCCTGTCACACTACGACGTGACTACGTCAGCGTAGGCAGAACGTGAAAATAATTATATTACGTTGACGTTATGGGCGTAATATGCAAATTGTGGACGTGAGCGTAACGTGAAAGTAACGTTGGTGTACGTCGTGACCTTAGCTGTAACGTGACAACGTTAGGGGGGAGGTGTAATTGGCGACGTGACCGGGCGTTAGTGTAACGTGAGCGTAACGTCGCCGTAACGGGTGCGACGTGGACGTAACGTGACCGTAACGCCAATGTAACGTGACCGTAACGTGACCGTAACGTGACCGTAACGTGACCGTAACGTGCAAAAAGCTGCCTACACCTTGCTCCCACCCGGGCCGTCGGTCTGACGTGACTTAACGTGACTCTAACGTCATTTACGCTGCTATAACGATCGCGGAACGTCTACCTAACGTCATTGTCACGTCATCCCGACGTGACGGCTTCACGTCGTGATACGTCGAAAGTTTTGAACAGGTTCAAAACCTTGACGCGCGCCGACGTAACACGACGTAATATGACGTAGCTCGACGTCACTCTAACGTCATTATGACGTCATCATAACGTAACCCAACGTACGGGAACGTAATGACGAAAAATCGTCATGTTAGGCTCACGTTGGCTCGTTACGTCGTAGTGTGACAGGGGTATAACCAAACTCTACTTTACTCTATCGGCGCCGGGAATCCCGGCTTCCTGGCACCAGGGTTCCCGGCGCCGAGACTTCTGGCACCCGGCCTCAATTGAAATAATATAACTATCAAATAATATAAATATCAATCAAATGAAATATAAATGCAATAATATACAAGGTAAGTTTAATGCTAATGTTGCTGTACCAGCAAGAAATGCCATATTCGTGGGGATTATGCATCACATGCATAATTACAGTGTTATTTATGAGAATAGCTTACTGGCCCCCCGGCACCAGGCCTTCCGGCACCGGCATTCCCTTAAATAATATGAATAGAAATAAAAAGTGATAACCAACAATAAAATAAATCAAATACAACAATATTTAAGGTAGGTTTTTCTTAATGTTGTACCAGCAAGACAAGCGATCTTTGTGGTGATTATGCATCAGATGCATAATCACACTGAATTATTTATTATGCATATATATATTGGTATGCACAGAATATATCTATATGATGTACAACAGTCTCCACAGGACCTCCCCCAGTGGCAAGTGGCAGTATATGAGTGGGCCACAGACCAGCATATACCCCCATGGTTGGCTGGAGGTTCCTCTATTGTTTAGGAGTTATGGCTATACCAACACAGTACTATCATAGGCAGTTCTGGCCTGTAGCCATGTGTTGTAACTAATGAATTATTTCCTACTATTCACTGGTAATTTACCCAATCCGGTCCCAACTAAATGTCCTAGGAATATCCAGGAAATTAGATATAGTTTTTGGCTTTCTAGTGATGTATTCTAATATGAAAACAACCCAAAACTCAGTGTGCCATAACCATATTTTTGAACCTGCTAACTAATCTTATATACAATTTGACCTTCGAAATTGAACCGGGGATCGAATGAGGTATTTAACCACCATGGCCTAATCGAGGTAGGCTCTCCAACCTGGCTAAGCCTATGAGAGAACGTTCATGTTTTTGCAGAAATCCAACCCACAATCGGCATAACACCAGCCCTCACTGAAAATGTTTCACAAATTGTGTATTGATGTTGGTTAGTAGATGGAGAAAGACATCGAATTAGATTACTTATTTGATTTTAGATCCAAGATATTTTTAAAACAACTAGGGATGAAAGTGGTCCGTAGCAAAAAGTGCGGAAATCAGGCTAAGACTGTGGCGCCACCTAGCAGTTTCCAGCACAATCAAGCCTACAGTTAACTTCCATGAAAACACGGATATTCCCCGATAAGCTGAAAGTCATGTTTCAACTGTCCTTGTGACTATATTATCTCCCGTGCCTAACTCTTTCTTGTTTTGTTTTTTTTGTTCTAGCACCATCTAATGTCATATAAAGAGGATTTGGACTAACCAATTGGTGTCATATATATCCAGATTCCTTCGCATTTTGTGAACGTTAATAAGTGAATATACAAAATTGTGGAATTCTGCAAAGATCTTTCATCCCTGAATGAACACACCAATATCCTAATTTGATATGTAATATCAAATCCAGACAAGTGTTTTGGCTATTCAAATTTGATACTCTTTTTACTATGCAACTTTAAATTATGTAAGCACATGCAAAAGAAATACCACACTGTCAGACCGTCTGAAAAAACATTTTCTTGGTGCTAAAGAATAATTGTTTCAAAACAAATAAATCAAATATTTACCACCACAGAGTTGCCAAGTAGATAAGAGTTTGAGTAGGGAGATCACCCTAATCAACTAATTGTAAATAGAAAGAAATAATATGGCCAAAGGAGGGAGGGTGCAGGAGGGGGGGATCCCACAGGGAAAGCTCCTGGGGGGGGCCTCATCTGGGAAATTTTGAAGAAACAAAAACAGCGATTCAAAACGGTCCATTCTGGAATGCACCAAAGAAATAGCCACACAAATATTTCTTTAATAAAAAATTTTAAATTTTAAATTAAACAAAAAAATATAAACTAAAATGATTCTTTGGTAGAAGATAACAAATTAAAAGTGGGACATCGAGAGATTGGGATTATTTTGCTATAATTTAGGGAGATCTCCCACCACATCGGGGAGACTTGGCAACTCTGCTCCCAGCATCAAATAAGCACCTTCATCTTACCTACGCATCCTGATATGAGCTTAGATGTTGCCAGGAGGTAAAACACCAAAAACCAATCTTACCTACGACTGACAGTGTCTTCTCACTGTTCTTTGTTTTCTCAGTACACATGTGTCCCATTTGAACCAGCAGTGACCATGGATTGATCTATACTCGACATATCAGTTTCTCCTGTAGCACCTTTATCTGGTAAGTTGTCTTGCTCTGTTGGCATCTTGTCTGTTCCAGCAACGGCCTTGTCAAAACCGAGCTCGGCCACTTCATTCTCAGGCAACTTAGGCATTGCACCCTCATCCGATAGCTTCTTTGATGCCTCTATGGTTGTTAATTCAGCTACATTCTTGCCAATATCTTCGGCGGTGACATCCTCCGGCCAGGTCCAAGAACATGAACGAAAACAGGGAGGAATAGACCTGATGGTGGTCTTGGTAGTGACAGTAGGTGGATCATGGCTCCTCGCTGAAAAGTCAATTATAATGTTCACAATGATTGTTCGGGTTTTGCTTAGTGATGAATTTATTTACCCTACTCATAACAGATAAGTGTGTTAACACTTGGACGGTCTTCAAAGGAAAAATACTGTCAGCAGATGAAATGCATGATAGAGCTAATATTGCATTCCTCAACCAGTGGAGGGATAGTCACCTCCTCACCCTAATCTACAGAAGAGCCAAGAACAATGAGTACATTAATGATACAGAAAGGGTGACCAGACAAGGTGATGCCACATTGCTCAAAGTACCCCAACCTCGCAAGAGCAAACTAACAAAAGCACAAATATTCAAAGGTAGCCAAATGTGGAATGAGCTCCCAGCTCAAACCAGACATGCACGCACCCTGCAAGAATTGAAATATGCTATTAGAATGCATCAGTCTGACATGGCCCCTAACAAGCACCTGTGATGCATCTGCTGCAATTGCATCTGTAGTCTGATTCAGAAAAACCAAATGGACCATACTCAAAAGACCACGTGCTCTCTCTTCCCAGCCCTCGGATCATCCTACCAACATCTGGATTAGTGCCCACATCCCCTACATGTCAACAACTTCTGATGTCCCCCCAACCCCCACCTAAAGTATGCTTCCAACCAACAACAGGAGGCCTATTTTTTATTTTTTATTTTTTTTTGTATTGAGGCTGTATTTATTCTATCCATAGCATGTAAGCCTGGGTACCCAGGCTTGTTTTCAATGCTGGCCAGCTGTAGTGTTGGTGTTGTCTTACCAAACAGTAGCTGCTGATAAGTTATTTGATTGTCTGCATTTCAGTAGCAGATAGATAGTATGTTGGTTTTTTGGGGGGCCCTCTTGGCATTGTATTTTTGTTCTATTCTTATTACTATGTTAGTTGTTTTCTTAAGGTTCTATGTTAGTGTTTTGGGGTTTTCTTGGGAAGAGTTTTCCGCTTTTTTCTACTTAATTCTATACTAGCCTATTTTATTTACATGTCCATAGGCTTGTACGTAATAGGTGGTTGAGTTATGTTTGTTTGAAATTGATTTGATTTATATTGTTGTTGGATATGTTATCTGGCTTTTATATTTCCGGTTATCCCGCCCTGGGCTGTCCAGTTGGTGGGCCGTGACATATCACCTGCCCCCTTGTGGTGCAGTTCAGTTGGGGTTCCCAGTTTTTATTTTGCACAGATATTTTTTGTACGTTTTTAGGTCAGGGATTTGTCTTTCTTTCACCGTTTGCGCATTCCATGCCTTGGCGGCCATTTCCAGTGTGCTCCTTTCATGGGCTTTGATCTGGCTTCTGGTCTGTCTCAGTAGTGGTGCCTTGCTTGCTCTGGTGTCCCTTAGTGGTTGGGTTAGATGCTTAATGTCTTGGCTATATCCATATGCTAATGTTTTTAGGTGGATTATCCTTCTGTTTTCTAGTAGCTTTACTTTAGTTCTTTTGTGTAGGTCATAAGTGGGGTGTAGTTTGTCTACTTTCAGGCAGATTTTCAGGGCCCTATTTTGTAGTATCTGCAATTTTTTAAGTAGCTCTTTTTTAGCACCCATGTAGATTACATCCCCATAGTCAAAGTAGGGGAGTACCATGCCTTTGAAGATTTTTATTGACATATCTTGTGTCATATAGTTTCTTAGTTTAGCAAATAGCCATAGTTTGTGATTTACTTTTTGTATGATTTTAGTTACACACAGATTGTAGTTTAGCTGGCTATCTAGTTCTAGGCCTAGGTATTTGTAGTGATTTACACTTTCCAGTGTTTGGTTTCCTAGTGTGCATTGTAGGTTTCTTCCTGTGATTGCTGTATGTGAGAAGAGTACTCTTTTAGATTTATTTGAATTGATGGTTATTTTATTGGATTCACACCAGCTGTCCAGCTTTAGCAGGAGGTTGTTCAGTTTGGTTGCTACCTCCTCTACTGTGCTTCCTTCTGCATATACGACAGTGTCATCCACATATAGCTGGAGACATTCTGTCTCCAGCCATTTTTCTAGGTCATTTATGTATAGTATA
>JASIRB010000268.1:0-25003 GCA_030323885.1 Branchipolynoe longqiensis | reverse complement strand
AATAGTAGTGGTCCCAGGACTGATCCTTGGGGTACACCACAGGTGATAGTTTGTTGGTCTGAGAGTGTACCATTTACTTTAGTTTTTTGCTGCCTGTTGTTTAGGTAGCATTTTATCCAGTTTATTGATTTGGATTGAATGCCCATGTTGTTTAATTTTCTTATTAATATGCTGTGGTCTACAGTGTCAAAGGCTTTGCTGAAGTCGATGAAGGCTGCTCCAACTAATTTCTTTTGGTTCAATGATGCCAGCACATCACCCTGTTAGGTTTGCTATTGTTTTTGATGTTGTTGTTGTTGTTGAAGATTTATACTGCCTATCATGGATAAGCCTGAATAGGCTTGTTTTCACCATTAGACAGTTTGTCGATAGAAAGCCCGAGCCTACACTTTTACCAACCCAAGGGATTTTTAACCTCCTACACCATATAGACATGATATGAGAGCAACTGGCCTTTGATGACGCTGTAAGTTATACACAGCGGTGGAAATCCAAATTGGCAGAGATGGGGGGCACGGGAATCGAACCACCGACCTTCAGATTAGGAGTCCGACCTAGAAAAAAGTCAGACACTCTAACCACTCTGCCACATAGAACACCATGTGGAGTGTAGTTTTCTGAAATCTCCTTGCCTCTTGTTTAGTATATTGTTTTTTTCCAGGTGCTCATTTATGTGCCCTTGGAATATTTGTTCAATTAGCTTGCCTGGTGTGTGCAAGATCGATATTGGTCTGTAGTTCCCCATGTTTTGTTTGTCACCACTTTTGGAGATGGGGGTGATGGTTGCCATCTTCCATGCTGTGATGAAGTGTCCCTGCTCAAATGATATGTTGAACAGGTCGACCATGGTATCTGGGATGGCTTGGAGTGCCTCTTTTAGTATTTTTGTGGGGATTCCATCTATTCCACTTGGTTTGTTTTCATCTATCTCATTTATTAGCTGTGTTAGTTCTTTTAGGTCAGTTTTGCAGGTGGGGATTTCATCCTGGATATTTTCTGACTTGTTTTCCCAGATTCTTGTGAATTTCTTTGATAACCTTTGTCCTACTATGGCAAAGTGTGTATTTAGTTTGTTTGCTGCATCACTATCTGTGTGCGTATTTCCATCCTTAGCCTGGAAGCTTATCCGTTCTTCTATCTTATTTTTGGGGAATAGTAAGCTTACATTTTTCCAGAACTTATTTGCGTTGCTTCCCCAGTCCTTGTCTTGTTTTATTATATATTTCTTTTTTTGCTGTCCTTACTGCTTTGAGGGAGTTGTTTCTGGCAGTATTATAGGCCCTTTTATCCTCTGGGTCTTTAGTATGTTTCACTTTGTCACCTAGCCTTCGTTTTGTTGCGATATGTGTTAACAGTTCCCTGTCTACCCACGGGTCTTGGTCTCTGTATTTTTAGTTTCTTTATGGGACACATCTCATCAAATGATTGTTTTATTTCTGTGACAATGTTATTCCAGTAGCTATCAGGGTCATCTCTGTCTGTTGTGAGGTTGTCTATATTTTCATATAGGTGATTTTGTAGTGTTTCTTTTGAGTAGTTTTTTAGGGATCTGCCCACCTTATATTTATATTGGCTTGTGCTTTTGAGTTTTTTCCTCGTTACATATATTAGCTCATGGCCACTTATACCCCAGCTTCTAGTGCCCCATTTTGTGGCATGGTTTTAGTTGGTTAGTATTAGGTCAATTGTTGAGCTATTGTTTCCTAGTCTTGTGCTGTCTGTAATAAGTTGCTGTAGCCCTAGGATTTTGATAGTGGTTTGTAGCATTAGTTTATTTTTGTCGTTGCTACTGTAGTTTATGTTGAAGTCCCCTAGCACAAAGATTTCTGCATTTGTTAGTTTTCTCACTGTATTTATACTTTTCTCTAGAGTTTCAAGGAATGTTTCAATATCCCCGTATGGTGGTCTGTAGAGGCTTGCTATGGCTATGTTAGCCTGCTTCTCGTTTTTTATTAGGCACCATAGTAGCTCCAGGTGTTCATTTGAGTTGTTTGCTATTTTTAGGGCCTCAGTGTCTAGATTTTTTGAGGTTTTGCAGTAGATTGCAACACCTCCACCTTTTTTTGTTTGGTTTGCTATGTTAATTTGCTGTCTGTCATTACATACAAGCCTATATCCTTCTATGTTGAGGGTGTTGTCTTGATGTCTGTCAGTGAACCATGTTTCTGATAGTGTTAAAACATCAAGATTTTCATTTTTTAGGTGCATTTTTATTGTGTCTATTTTATTGGATGCACTCTGGCAGTTTAGGTGGGCAAAGTGCATGCCCCTTCCCAGCCTGCATTCAATTTCATCTACCATCTTTCTTTACCTTTAGGTTCGGCGTTTGTTAGATTTCACGAGTTTTTAACTTTGTTTAGATTGTTTTATGGGCGTATGGGCTGGTGCATACAGTACATATGCCCTGTTTTGTTATATATAGTTTCATACATAATTAATAAGTTATTTTGCTGTTTTGCTTGCTTGGGTTTACTGTGTCTATTTTATATTTACTTTATTTTGCTTATTAATTTTGGTTTCTATTCTTTAGCATTTGTGAGGCTTACCTTGACTTTTTGTAGGATTTCTCCCATTCTATTCTTGTATCCCTGTTTGACTGTTTCCCCTTCACTGGCACTGTCCAGGAACCTACCTGAGCCCCAGTATGGGCACTTTGTGCACTCTCTGAATACATTGCCTGGAGCATTGATTAATTTTTTCTTCAATTTCTCATTTTTAGTGAATTTCACACATATGATGTCTTCCAGGACTTTTTCGTTGGTTTTGTACCATTCTGGCGATCTCCATATTTTCTTGGCCATTGCCTTTATCGTGTATGGATTTTCTGCATTGTCTATCAGCCTCATTAGGTCATGTTTTTCGTGAAATTTGGCCATGATAGAACAGTAGTATTGTTCGGCTGATGTGTATTTCTTTCCGTCTTTGCCTGTGATCTTGCATGCGTATAGGTTGCTGAAGGGGGAGTTGTGCCCTTGGAAGGATACTCCCCAGGAATGTTCCCTGGTTGCTGCTTTTTCCGGGGTGATTTCTTCTATTTCAATTTTTTCGAACTCGTTGGGCGAGTACATCTTCCCGTTTATCTCGATGTTGCACCCGCTCATCTTGACCGTTTCTATTTGCTCATTTTTGCTTTTGTTTTCAATGGCCAGTGTGTACATTTGTTGTACTGTCTTTTCACTCAGCATTTCTGCTTCTGTACTGATTGGCCTGATTGATACTTTGTTATAGTCTTTTTTGGTTTGTAGAGTTTTCTTTCTTTGGAAGAGTTCTTTTCTCTGCGATTCTTTTTCTAGTTGGAGTCTGATGCTCCTTGGCCTATCTAGGTTTTTTTCATTGCTCTGTGGGGATGGCTCTTCAGGTTTCTGGTTTGGGCTTTTGCCTTCTGTCTGCTCCATGTCTGCCTCACTTTTTTTCAGTGTTTTGTCTTTTTGTTTTTGTTTCTTCCCTAGAAGGTACGCTTTAGTCACTACTGTCCTTCCAAAGTCGCAGTCCGCTTCGCTCAGCATGTCTGTGATTGTTTTCTCCATGTTTTCGTCCTCTTTTTCAGAGATACCGCGCACGACAACGCTGAGCTTTTTGTTTTCATCTTTCTGCGTTGGTTTTGGTTTTGGGGCAGGGTCGGTGGGCATTTTGTTTATTTCAGTGGGTGTTTTCCTTGCATCATTGGTGGTTTTGTTGGCATTGGTGTTGTTTTCTTTTGTTTTGAGTTTTTCATACTCTGCTTTGTACCATGAGCACTATATTTGTAGAGTGCTATATGCCATTTGGAGTGCCTGTAGCCTGCTCTCATATTTATTGTCATCGTCATTGCCATTTGGTTTCGTTTTGTTGTTTCCCTTTCCGGTTGCACCCATGTCTTTTCCTGTGTTGTTTTCGTCTTCATTTTTTTTTTTGCTGTCTCGTGTGAGTTCCTCTTTTACTGTCTGGATTACCAGTTTCACTATATCCTCCTTGCTTAACTGCTGACTTACGTTTACAGCTGTTTTTGCGACATATTCGGGGTTTTGGTCGTTTCTCGCCATTTTTATTTTTTTTAACAGCCGTTTCTGCCTGCTTTAATTTTTCCTCCTTTGTGCGTCTACCTTGTTGGCTATCTGCCACCTTGTTTTCCTTTCCTTTGTTAGCTGTTGCTGTGTTTTTGTGTAGTTTTTTCTGTTGTTTTAGATTAGTCTAGTGAACAATTTTTTAGTCTAGTGAACAATTTTTTGGTTATGAGTATTTCAACTATTTGTGTGCTGTGAGTGATAACTGGTGAGTGATAATAGGGGAATCTATCAGTTCACTCAACTCAACAGTGGTTTCCCAGATACACGTCGGGCCTACGGTGGTCTTCTGACGTTAGGTTTCAATCCCTTTCCACTTTTGAGTCACCGCGGGGCTGGTTTGCATTGATTTTCCACATTCAAGCCACCATCGGGCCACCGTCGGGCCTACGGTGGTGGGCCGCCGCTGGTTTGCAACTTGTTGATATATATTTCCGAACAAATTCCTATTCGACTGGGACCGGAAGTGGGTTCATATACCGATTATTCGGATGTGTGTATAGCCCTGTTTACACGGGCGATTTAAAACGCCTCATATAAAATGACTTGCCTAGATCGATTCACATTTGTCGTGTAAACGTGACTCTGAGGCGTCCATCCGTAAATCTTGCGGATAGAAAGGGCCCAGTTGAATGCCCCCTATGTTTTCCAGCTCGAGTCGCCATCGGCACACGTGCGATCGTTGAGCAGCGTTCTTTTTCAACAAATAACTCCTGGAATCGGAGGAATTTTAAGGAATTATTTAACAGGTTTGTTTATTAATATGTGTAGATTATTTTGTAAAAGTTTTGTAATTTATTATGATGTATTAATGGAATTATTCGTGTTAATACGATTTGAACTACCCGGTACGGAAAGTTGACGAAGGACCGCCATCTTGGTTTTTTCCGAGAAGACACTGTCACTATAGTGTCAATACGTACAGGTGCAAAATATTACTTTTATTCAAAATTAATAGATATCAAGAACCCTAACCTTATAAATTTAATATATTCTTGCTGGTAACGATATTGTCTATATGTGTACCAAGCGATTTGTTTCTACGTGGTGTGGTTGTAGAGATATTTCACTTTTTCTGTATTTCTTTACCAAAAAGATTATATTAAATTTATAAGGTTTTCTATTAATTTGGAATAAATATATTGTGTCGGGCCTACGGCAGCAGCCGCCGTCGGGCCTATGGTGGCAGCCGCCGTCGAGTCGACGGCGGGAGGTTGGACAAAACAACGTCGGCCCGACGATGGTTTCCACCGTTAGCCCGACGGAGAGGCCGCCGTCGGTGTGCTATCTGGGTAGTTACATTATTTTACATTATTTTAAAACTGGCAATATGCATTTCTACTTCAGAGTATGGTCTGCAACAGAACCCCAAAGACCAACAGTTCCAGTTCCTGCCACAACTCCAATTGTCAACACTGCACCAGTTACTGCTACATGTCCAGTTGTCACCAGTGCAATACTTGCTGTCAAGACCGCCCAACACATATTATAAAGGGGTAAACATATGATATTATAAATGGGTAAACATATGATAAAAAAAACACCTAACCCCCCAAAAATTGATACCAAAGGTTTTTCAATTGATTTTGATACCTATCAATCAATCAATGGGTGCCGTCTTCTCGAAGAAGGTTGGCTGCAATGGACTTCCATCTCTTCCTGTCATTCGTTCCTCTCACACATTCCGCATAGCTCATTGCTGTCCACTCAGTGATGTTGTCCATCCATGTTGTTCTCCTTATCCCTCTTGGTCTTTTCCCTTCTATCTTCCCTTCCAGTATCTTCTCTGTGATTCCTGGTGTCGTATCATGTGGCCAAAGTATTTAATTTGTCTGTTTTTGATACCTATAGGAATGCTTAAAAACATACTAAAAATCTAGTAAAATTTGACTTCCGGAAAGAGGTAATTTTCAAGATGGCGTCCTAGATAGCTGCCAGGAGCTTAAAATGGCTATATCTCAATTACTATTGACCAATTTCATATGACGTCAGTAGGTCAGTGTGCGCGCTGCTTGGCTGCAGGACAACATCCGGTCACTGCAAACTCAATGGCTATGAGCTCAGAATATCCCAACTTTCACTATTATCTCTGTTTTTAATACTTTCAGAGAAAATTGCCCTTAAGTTAAATAAAATACTTCAGATCTTCCTCTTCAATCCCGCATTAATATATTTTTAATCGACTCAGTGAAAGCTTTTAAATTAATTTTGCTAAAATAAATGCTCTGCATAGACATAGCATTGCTGCAGCACAAATCAATGCAGTGTTTTTACCCTTCGCGGGCTAGTCAGCAAACTCAGTGCATTGTCAATGGTCATAAGCAATCTTCTTACAGAAAAAGTGAAATATCTCTAAAACCACACTACCTAGAAACAAACCGCTTCGCACACAAACAGATAACATGCTTAACAAACAGATTATTAAATTTGTAAGGTTAGGGTTCTGGATTTCTATTAATTTTGAATAAAATAAATGTTTTGTACTGCGCGTACCGGCAAACTCAGTGCATTGTCAATGGCCGTGAGCAATCTTCTTACAGAAAAAGTGAAATATGTCTAAAAAGACACCATCTAGAGACAAACCGCTTGGTACACATATAGAAAACATATTTAACGAATAGATTATATTAGATTTATATGGTTAGGCTTCTGCATTTCTATTAATTTTGAATAAAATAAACGTTTTACACTGCGCATATGGACAAACTCAGTGGCAGTGTGCATTCGTTCTGCAGCCAAGCTGCGCACGCATACCTGATGTTTACAAACATTGAAAGAGGTCTATTCAACATAGAAAGGTGGTTTTGGTATCAAATTCCAGGTTTTAGGGCACAAGGAATCCGACTGAATCGATGAAATTACCTTCAGTTAATTATTTATTGACAAATCCAAGATGGCACCACGATGTGACATCCCAATCCTCTAAATTGGCCTCTAAGTTAATTTCTCAATGAGAGAGAAAATGGCACACATCCTCAGATCGTATTTCAATCTCACAAAACAAAGAAGGTAATGAAGACTCACAGAAGAGAGCAATACTTGAGACAGCTGCAAGGCTCATCAAAAGTGACACCCAACCGTTAACGATCAGTACCCGCCTACAGAGAAACTAAAACTCCAGCCTCCTCTTGATTACATTCTGGAATCACTCCACATTGTGTTAAAAGCCTTGTTTGTTAGTAAAGGCAAACAGCTGAAAGTTGCTAGCATTGGCCATGCAATTATACAGGCAGTTCGACCATGCGCTGTCGTTGCTCCTATGCACATTGGTGTTTCAGTGCAAATGCACCAGTTAAATCGGTGTAGGTTTCTTATGGATACATTGTGTCAGATGGGGTTCTGCTTCCTATCGCAAAATGCAATGGTTTGAAAAGAATGCCACAAATTGTACTGTTCCAAACATGCTTGGGAAGGATATTGATGTATTGAACATGGCCTTGTTATTTGAAGTGGACAATGTAGATCATAACATTCCCACAATCGATGGGAAACGAATATTTCACGGGATGGGCATGATAGCTGCCTTGACACCAGAATAGAAGACCCACCATAGTATCCCAAGGCACAAAACGACGGAACTGAATGTTGTAGAGAAATCAAAGTTTGCGATAATAGATCATCATTTTGCTAGACATGTACTCCGTAGAGAAGACATGCATTCTGTCAACATTATAGTTCCTTTGTGATCTTACATCCAAGACCACCTTGCCCCAGTAGTTACATTCAACCAGCACCTATATATTGGAAGGCAACAGAGATAATCCTAGATTCACCACCAGGCAGCCAGCTTAAATCCATTGTCCTGCTGCTAAGCTGCTTCCACATGGTTATGAATTTGCTAGGAGTGATTGGTACACTGATGGAGGGCACAGGACTTAAGGGCATTATAGGGATAGTCCATGGTGAAAATGCCATAGCCCATATGATGACAGGCAAACCGGTTCAGAGTGCATTCCGGGCCCATCTCCTTGTAGACAAATGTCTTAACCATATGATGGTGTCAGAGATGGCAGATGATAATCCCGAATTCAGAGCAATGGTTGAAGAGTCTGAAGCAATGCATACTGTGCTAATAAATGGTGAAATGATGTTAGAAACTGTGTTCACATCAGTGACCCTCAGTCAAATAAATTAAGAGCTGGAAGAAATGAAGATGGAACTGTGTACTAGATCCAAGACAAGTCAGTTATGGCTGACTTACCAAAGCATGGTAAAAGTTGCTATGGTACTGACGTAGCCAGATCAAAACAGGTGCTTGGCCGATGCATCTACACACTGTTTCTGTCTGCATTCCGACATTTGCTACAGCTAGGCATTATAACTACTTTTTTTAAATTTTATTATTTTTATTGAGGCTGTATTTCTACTGTCCATAGCATATAAGCCCGGGTACCCAGGCTTGTTTTCAATGCTGGCCAGTTGTAGTGTTGGTGTTATCTTACCACACAGTGGCTGCTGATAAGGTATTTGATTGCCTGCACCTCAGTAGCAGATAGATAATTGGTTGGTATGGTTAATAGCCTATGTTAGTTTTTTTTGGATTTTCTTGGCATATATGTATTTATTTTTTCTACTCTTATTACTAGACTAGCCTACTCCTATTTACATATATAGGCTTGTATGTAGCTGTGTGGTGTGTTATCTGGCTACTTTTGGCATGGTTACCTTCCATTGGGCGTCCCGCTGGTAGGCCGTGACATATCATCACATGCCCCTTTGCGGTGCAGCTTAGTGGGGGTTTCCTAGCCTTATTTTGCACAGATATTTTTCGTAAGTTTTTAGGTCAGGAATTTGTCGTTCCTTTACGGTTTGGGCATTCCACACCTTGGCAGCCATTTCCACCGTGCTTCTCTCATGAGCTTTTATTTGGCTTCTGGTCTGCTTTAGTAATGGCGCATTATTTGCTCTAGTAGCCCTTTGTGGTTTTGTTGGAAGTTTAATGTTTTGACTATAGCTATATGCTAATGTTTTCAAATGAATTATTCTCCTATTTTCTAGTAATTTCACTTTGGTTCTTCTGTGTATGTCATAGGTGGGATGCAGCTTGTCTACTCTTAGACAGATTTTTAGGGCTCTGTTCTGCAGTGTTTGCAGTTTTTTTAGTAGTTCTTTTCTCACACACATGTAGTTTACATCTCCATAGTCAAAATAGGGGAGCACCATGCCCTTGAAGATTTTTATTGACATTTCTTGTGTCATGTAGTCTCTTAGCTTTGCAAATAGCCACAGTTTGTGGTTTACTTTTTGTATAATTTTATTTATACATAGGTTGTAGTTTAGTTGGCTGTCCAACTCAAGGCCTAGGTATTTGTAATGGTCTACATTTTATAGTGTTTGGTTTCCTAACTTACAGTGTAGTTTTCTTTCTGGCATTTGTTTATGTGAGAAGAGTACTGTTTTTGATTTGCTTGTGTTGATGGTTATTTTGTTGGACTCACACCACTCATCTAGTTTTAGTAGGAGTTTATTTAGTTTAGTTATTACCTCCTCTTCTGTGGTGCCATTTGCGTATATGACTGTATCATCTGCATATCGTTGGAGGCATTCAGTTTGCAACCATTTTTCAAGATCGTTTATCAGGTTGGAGAGCTTACCTCGTTCAGGCTATGGTAGTCAAAGTACCTCATTCGAGTACCGGTTCAATTTCCAAGGTCGAATTTTATATAGGATTAGATAGCAGGTTCAAAAATATGGTTATGGCACACTGAGTTTTGGGAAGTTTACATATTGGAATACATCACTAGAAAGCCAAAAATTATATCTAATTTCCTGAATATTGAAAGGATATTTAGTTGGGACCGGATTGAGTAAATTAACAGTGAATATTAGGAAATAATTCAGTAGTTACAACACATGTCTACAGGACAGAACTGCCCATGATAGTACTGTGTTGGTATAGCCATTGGTCGTAATGCGAAGCATTACGTTTGATGCGAGGAGAGGAAGAGACCCTCCCCCCGCCCCGCGCTGTCGCGCTGCTTTCTCAGCAGACGGCGCGGCGCTCCAGGGTATCCAGCTCGACCAACAGCACTCCGCCGCCGAGGCGCGCCAGGCGACGGCCGACCTCCACGCCCGGATCGACTCCCTGGAGACCGGGGGGACCCGCCCGGGGATCCCCTCATCTCCCCCGAGGCGCCAGGCCGCCCCGACGCCTCGGGCACCTACCGCCACTACAGCCCGGCCCCCGCCGCTGCCTCAGGCGTCCCTCCCCGGGGCCGCGCACCCGGAGTACGAGAGGTACCGTCACCTCTCCAGTCAACCACCACCCGCCACCTCGCCGGCCTACCACGAGGAGGCCATCCGCCACAGCCCCGCCCCCGCGGCCGACGCCGTCCGGGAGATACTGGCATCCGCCGAGGCGCGCCACTCCGTGAGGCGCCAAGGGATCCCGGCCAACTACATCTTCCCCTCGGACCTGGTGAAACGAGGGGCCGAGAGGAAGCCGGTGAAGAGGGGGGAGGCGACAAAGGACGAGTATACCCTCGCCCTCCTCACCCTCATCGACCACCCCGACGTCCCCGCCCACTCCGCCCAGGGACTCCACCACCACCACCTAACAGTCTGCCGGGATAACCTCGTGTACCCCTGGGCGACCGTCCGCCGGTACTCAGAGACCGTGTTTACCGCCATCGCGGACGGAACCCTCCCCCAGGGCTGGCACGGGACGGTAGCGCTCAACCTCATGAGGCTAGACTGCCTCACCATGCCCGAGGGCCAAGCCACCGCCGCCCCTGCCCGCCTACCCGACCCTCTCCACCGAGGCGCCCACCTCTCCCGACCCCAAGCTGACGCCCGCGCCACCTATGACAGGGACGCCCACGGGACCCCCTGCCCGGCCTGGAACCGCGCCCCCGCCTCGTGCGATCGGGCTCACGTCGGAGGGGCCCACGGTGAGACGGGGGACAGGCGCCGTCACATATGCGCATACTGCGCCAATGTGAGGCGCCTCCTAACCATGCACAGCGAGGCCGACTGCATCACGAAACAGACCCGTGAGCGCCAGACCCCCCCCCGCCACCTCGGCGGATTTTTGATCCGCCGGCCTCCCCCCGGCCGGCCCGAGGGGCCCCCTCCGGCGCCTCACCCTCACCACTGCCGACAGCCCTGCAACTCCCACCGACAACCTCCCAGCGACCACCGATCGCAGCGCCGCCCAGTCCCAGCCGGGGATCATCACCTCGGGCATCACGCCTCGGACCACATCCCAGCCCAGCCTCAGGAGGAACCCTCTGCCGCCGATCCTCACGACACCGCCTTCAACAGCACCGCCACCCAGACCCCGACCACCACCCCACCCAGCCCCGAGGACTTCGCCGCCCCCCTGCTCGACCCTCGTCGGACCTCCTCACCGGATCCCGCCAAGGAGCGGGCCTCCCCTTTTTTGGCCGCCCGCTCCCTGTCGACGCAGGCCCCGGACACTCCCCGCCCCGAGAGGGAACCTGACCCCCGACGCGGCCCTCCTCTCGGCCGGCCCACCCCACCTCCTCGGGCGCGCCGCGAGCCCTCTCCGCCTTTTGGTGGAGGGCTCCTCGGCACCCCCTCACTCCACTGACATTTGATCTCTGTTTTTCTATTTTTACTCCGCTCCTCATGAGTTTCCTTATTTTTATCACTTGTTCAATATTTACCTCTACTCCTCGTTTACCCTGTATGCCCTGTATGCTTGTCTGAGGCGAAAATAAAAACCTTTTATTTCCACCCCCGCCTCCTCTCTTCCTTTTCGCGCATCGGTCGTAATGCGAAGCATTACGTTTGATGCGAGGAGAGGAAGAGACCCTCCCCCCGCCCCGCGCTGTCGCGCTGCTTTCTCACCTCAGCAGACGGCGCGGCGCGCCGCCCCCTCCCCCGCCCTCCGCGTCGCGCGGCGCTCACGCCTCACCCGACGCCGCTGCTCGCCACCTGTCGCCCTCCCCCGGGCCGGCAGCTTTCACACTCACCTGCTGTCGCCCCTCCCTCTCCCCTTATAAGGCCGCCCCCTGGCCTCCCTCAGGCACTCGCCCTCCTGCCGTCTCCCAGCTCTACCCTTTCTTCACCACCCACCCACCCTACACTCCTCCTACCTTCTCTTCCACCGGTGGAGGGCTCCTCGGCACCCCCTCACTCCACTGACATTTGATCTCTGTTTCTCTATTTTTACTCCGCTCCTCATGTTATTTTATCCCTTGTTCATTATTTACATCTACTCCTCCTTTACCCTGTATGCCCTGTATGCTTTTCTGAGGCGAAAATAAAAACCTTTTATTTCCACCCCCGCCTCCTCTCTTCCTTTTCGCGCATCAATCCCAAACAATAGAGGAACCTCCAGTCAATCATGGGGGTATATGCTGGTCTGTGGCCCACTCATATACTTCCACTTGCCACTGGGGGAGGTCCTGTGGGGACTGTTGTACATCATTTAGATATATTTTTTGCATACCAATATATATATATTCATAAGAAATAATTCACTGTGATTATGCATCTGATGCATAATCACCACAAATATGGCTTGTCTTGCTGGTACAACATTAAGAAAAACAAACCTACCTTAAATATTATTGTATTTGATTTATTTTATTGTTGGTTCACTTTTTATTTCTATTCACAGGAGGTCAGTAAGCTATGCTCATAAATAACACTGTAATTATGCATCTGATGCATAATCCCCACAAATATGGTATTTCTTGCTGTTACAGCAACATTAACATTCAACTTACTCTGCATATTATTGCATTTATATTTTATTTAATTTATTGTTGGTTATCACATTTTATTTATATTTATATTATTTGAATTGAGGCATGGTGGCAGGAGTCTCGGCGCTGGGAGGCCGGGAACCCTGGCGCCGTGAAGCTGGGATTCCTTGCGCCGATAGGCTGCCATCTCCTCCCACCCTGAACCCGAACCCTGTATGCCTATTATAAATGCTATACATATACCTATACATACATATATATACACATATTTCATATACGCATATAAACATACATATTATGTAACTACCATAGACATGATTTTAAATTGAATGAATGAATATACATATGCATACATATACATACATACATATACATACACATACATACATAATCCCCACGAACATGGCATTTCTTGCTGGTACAGCAACATTAATAAAAACTTACCCTGTATATTATTGCATTCATATTTCATTTATTTTATTGTTGGTTATCACATTTTATTAATATCTATATTAATTGAATTGAGGCCTAGTGTCGGGAGTCTCGGTGCCGGGAGGCTGGGAACCCTGGTGCTGGGAAGCCGGTATTCCCGGCGCCGATAGGCTGCCATCTCCTCTCCCACACCCCCGGAAACCCAAACCCCCTATGCCTATCATAAATGTTATACATATATAAATATTAACATACATATATATACATACACATCTATATATACATATGCAGACATATATACATGACTACACATATGCATATAAATACATATTGTATTTAGAGATGGCTGCATATAGATATCTTAGAGTAGTCCTCCATTTGTCACTGCTAAGTTAATCCATATGTAGTCTGTGTCACTATCAGACTTATTGCAACAATGCAAGGGGCCTAAGCTCTGACACTTTCACACTCAGATTTTAACCAAACACTGCCATTACCCTAAATAATATTCCATTTATATTTAATTTATTTTTGATTATGCATGTACATGTACACATACTTTTAAAGCTATATGTATATATGCATATATGCACATACATATGTATGTATTATATATAATATATAAATAATATTGCAATATCAGGTGAAGAATAACTTACCAGTGTTCCTAAATGTAAGGATGACTGTGCCAGATCCTTCACAATGGTAATCCATTTGCAAGTAACAAGTTGACTGTTGTGTAGTGTGTGCCTTCAGAAATATGTGTGTGCAGTGCACTGTGGCACAGACCCTTATAAACCAAATCCAATCCACTCTCACACCTATTCAAAGGGCATAAGCTCTGACACATTCACACTCAGTGAGCTCAGCTGTCAGTGGAGGTGCAGCCCAGAGAACCATTGGCAACCTGAGGTGTGAAAGCTTTCCTTGGCAGTTTTTGGTTAAAATCTGAGTGTTAAAGTGTCAGAGCTTAGGCCCCTTGCAATAAGTCTGAGAGTGCAACAGACTACACATGGGTTAACTTACCAGTGACAAATGGAGGACCACTCTACAATATGTGATGCAGTCATCTCTAAATACAGTATGTATTCATATATATTTATATATATATAATTATGTAGTCCCATATGTAGTCACATATATAGGTCTCCATATGTATATATGTATACATATATGTAGATGTGAATGCATGTATATATAGACATATATACACATAGGTGCATATGTAATATGTACATATTTATATGTATACACATATGTATGTGTATATGTATATTTATATATATATTATATGTATACATACATGTATATGTAAATCTAAAAATAATGCCAATAATGATTAAAATAATACGGTAATAATAATGACAACAATAATGATAATAACGATGATAATAATAACAAATATATACTGATAAAAATGGCAATAATACTTTACGTTACCCGACCTGACTTTACGCGACTCTACTTTACCCTACTCTACTTTACTCGACTCTCCTTTGCCCGACTCTCCTTTGCCCGACCTGACTTTCCGGACCCGACATGACTTTACCGGACCCAACTTTACCAGACCCGACTTTACCAGACCCGACTTTACCAGACCTGACTTTAGCCGACCCGACTTTACCCATCCCGAATTTACCCGACCCGACTTTACCCGATCCGGCTTTAGCTGACCCGACATTGCTTGACCCGACCCTACTTGAACCGACACAAGTTGAACCGACCCGAGTTCACCCGACCCAACTTCACCTGACCCGGCTTCACCCGACCTGACTTCACCCGACCCCAGCCGACTTCACCCTCACCGACTTCACCCGACCTGACTTCACCTGCCCGACTTGACCCGAACCGACTTGATCCGACCCGACTTGATCTGACCTGAGTTGACCTGACGGGTAAAGTCAGGTCTGATAATTTGGATTAAACGACTTTGGTTTAACCAACTTTTTTATATGATAAATAGTAGTATTTTGCGGGCCGCCCAAAAAAGTTTGGATTAACTGATCATTTGGTTTAAGCGAGCTTGGTTTAACGGGGTTGTATTGTAGCCATATATAAACATATATTTGCTGAGTGTTTGGCATTTTTATTTCATGTATTTTACTTTTGTTTATTACTTTTTACTTCTATTCAAATATGTGGGATGTGGTGGAGGGAGGCTCGGTGTTATACATAACGTTTTAAATCGATAAAGTGTTTATTAATATATGTATATGTGTGTATATGTATATGTGTATATATGTATATATGCTGTCACAACAATAAAATAAATCAAATACAATAATATTTAAGGTAGGTTTTTCTTAATGTTGTACCAGCATCTTTGTGGTGATTATGCATCAGATGCATAATCACAGTGAATTATTTATTATGCATATATTAGGTATCCCAAGTGATTTTCAAAAATAGTTTGGAGTTTGATTTAATGGATTTCACCTGTTAGTATATTTAATTTGAAATAAAATGACACTTCATTCGTGAAAATCGCTCTAATATTAAAGAAGATATGGACTTTTTTAGGTTGTTACTTAATTGGGTCACCCAAAACTAAAAAGATAGCATTTTTGATGGCCCCAAGAATTAAAAGTAACCACCCTATCAGACTTTCTGTATTTTTTCCTTCAAATCCATGGCCTATACAATGAGAATACAAAGATCCAGGGGTCTGATGTGGTTACATTTCAAGATATACATCTTCAAAAATGCGTGAAATCACAATTTCCTTAAGTTCACCAATTTCCAAATTTTGCTTTGGACCACTTTTGGGTGCTTGGTTGTGGAAAAAATTGGCACCCATATTAAATTATTCTGATTTATCCCTAACCTACTGATGAGTCTTGTCATTGCTATTTTTTTTCAGGACTACATATGCTTGGGAAAAGCTTAAAAAAATTGGTTTAAAATGGTCCAGAGCTCAATTTGACAAGTGATAAAATCCGGTAAAAGGAAATGCCCAACTTTGAACAGGCTTATTTGGTACAGAAAAGCACCCGTACAAGATAATTGCATGAAATTTTCACACTGTACTACCTTCAACATGCTCTTTCTGTTTACGTTACATACAATACAATTTGATAGATATGAATGTTTTTTTTTTTAAAGTTTTCAAACCCTGTGTGTGTGTGGGCAGTGTGTTTATGGCACATTGCATAACAACTGGCACATTGCATAACAACTTTAGCATTCAATTCTTAAGTAGAGCCAACATTTATTTTGTCTCAAATTTACACCTTCACACCGTGCATTGCTAAGAATCATGAGTAACTTCTTTATTTTAAGAAAAAAAGGATCTTTATTTTCATGTAAAACCCGAAGTTATCCATTATTCGGTTCCGAAATGGTGGTTAATTGAACATTTTAAATTAAAATTTAAAATAGATGGACAAAGAATTTATTCAAGGACAAAATATGACTATATGGCCTGTAGTATTGGCAACAAAATGATATCATTGGCATGATGATGCTAGCTCTGGTGAATGGGCATCAGAGGTTTGAAGAAGCAGTGTAAAATTTCATGCATAAGTTAGTTGAAACAAAAGGTGATTTTCTACATAAATGGACTTGACAAAGCATTGATTTTCTGTAGCTGATCAAAGGCATATGCTAATGTAGATGGTACTAGTAGAAAGAAGAAATATGAAGCTTTATTTTGCTTTAGGTTTTATTTCAATTGGTGAAAAACTTAGAACACACCAACAGATTGAAAATGATGAATTTTAAGTCTCCACACACAGATTATTGGTGGATTGGCAAGGCACTTGGGATACCTAATATATATATTGGTATGCACAAAATATATCTACATGATGCGCAACAGTCCCCACAGGACCTCCCCCAGTGGCAAGTAGAAGTATATGAGTGGGCCACAGACCAGCATATACCCCTATTGTTGGCTGGAGGTTCCTCTATTGTTTGGGATTTATGGCTATACCAACACAGTTATAATATGGGCAGTTCTGTCCTATAGCCATGTGTTGTAACTACTGAATTATTTCCTAATATTCACTGTTAATTTACTCAATCCGGTCCCAACTAAATGTCCTATGAAGATCCAGGAAATTAGATATAATTTTTGGCTTTCTAGTGATGTATTCCAATATGTAAACTTCCCAAAACTCAGTGTGCCATAACCATATTTTTGAACCTGCTAACTAATCCTATATAAAATTCGACCTTGGAAATTGAACCGGGGATCGAATGAAGTATTTAACCACTGTAGCCCGATCGAGGTAAGCTCTCCAACCTGTTTATATAGATTATAAAGAGTAGTGGCCCTAACACTGACCCTTGGGGTACACCACATGTGACAGGTTGGTTGTCTGATAGTGTATTGTTTATTTTTATTTTCTGTTGCCTGTTGTTCAGGTAGCATCTTATCCAATCCATAGTGTTGGATTTTATGCCCATGGTTTTTAGTTTTTCCAGTAGTATTTTGTGGTCTACTGTGTCAAATGCTTTGCTGAAGTCAATGAAGGCGGCTCCAACTAATTGTTTTTGGTTCATTGATGCCATTATGTCATTTTTTAGGTTAGCTATTGTTTTTGATGTGGAGTGCAGTTTTCTGAAACCCCCTTGTCTTTCGTTTAGTATATCTTTTTTTCCAGGTGTTCATTGATGTGTCTATGTAACACTTTTTCAATGAGCTTGCCTGGGGTTTGAAGAATTGATATTTGCCTGCAGTTTCCCATGTTTTGTTTGTCTCCACCTTTGTGAATGGGGGTGATGGTTGCCATTTTCCAGGCTGAGATAAAACGCCCCTGCTAAAGGAGATGTTGAATAGGTCTACTATGGTGGCCGGGATGGCTTGGAGTGCCTCTTTCAGTATTTTGGTTGGTATTTCATCTATTCCACTTTGTTTATTTGTGTCTATGTCATTTATTAATTTTTTTACTTCTATCATATCTGTTTTGCAGGCGGGGATTTCGTTCTCCACAGTTCCTGATCTGTTTTCCCATCTTTTTTTGAATTTTTCTGACAGCTTTTGCCCTATTGTGGCAAAGTGTCTGTTCAGTTTGTTTGCTGCATCTTTGTCTGTGAGCATTGCCTACTTGAAATCAGCATACTTCTATGTCTAAAAGTTGAGCCAGCTTGACATCAACGACCCACATGCAACAGCCAGTTGTGGGCAGGCCTCAGCTGACCATTTCATTGAACAGACATTGATGAGTTCATTGAAGACCATTGGATGTCTGACACGTGGAAGGGGAATGTCTGAAGAACAGAGAGCCCTTTGGACCATGTCAAGCCCCATAACATCAGAGAACAATATCGCCATCGACAACTGTTGTCTTTGACAGCTATGAGGAAGGGCCATCCATTAAAGACAACATGCATCAGAAGAGGACACACTATTCATCCCGTTGTCAGCTTCACTGCTGATACAAAATTCTCATGCAAGAAGGAGAGGTCCTGTCAAGAGCTGTTAATAGAGAGAGACTGATCCAGATAATAAGTGATCAACTGAGAGAAAGGAATTGCACTATGGTCAATGCACCTGGGGATGCTGATGTAGAGATAGCAAAGGCTGCAGTGGAGGCATCTCTTCTACACACCACTATGCTGATTCCGATCTTATTGTCTTACTCTATGCATAGGGAGATAGTAAGGGTCTTTATATCAGATAAGACAAGTCCAAAGCTGATGGCAATTTTAAATTGTATGTCATCAACCATGTAAGAGAAATTCTCGGACATGACATGTGTTCTCAGTTAATATTCATCCATGCCATGACTGGTTGTGACACAACTTCTTGGATTTTCGGTATTGGCAAAAAGCCTGCTTTCCAGAAGCTTGTAAAAGGAGACCCTGTCCTTCAGTCTTGCGCCAATGCATTCACCATCGCAAACAAGACAACAGAGCTGATCGATTAGCTTGGGTGTCAAGCAATGGCTGTCCTCTTTGGTGGCATGAGCACAGATTCCCTTGCGACAATGCCATACATCTTCAGCAAGAAGGTTGTCACTGCTTTGTCGTTTCTAACACCTGAACATCTGCCTCCAACTGAATCTGCTACCAAACTTCACTGTTGTAGAGTGTATGACCAGATCATGGTGTGGGTGGGAAAAAAGAGGGTATGGATGCCATGAACTGAGGCTGGAACCTGCAGGATGATCAGTTTGTCCTAGTTATGTCAAGAATGGACGCTGCCCCAGACTGTCCCTTGAAGGTCATTCATTGTAACTGCTCCACTGCCTGTAAGACACTCCCCTGCTTTTGTGGACAAAATGGACTACCATGTACTACTGCCTATGGACCATGCCAACTTGAACAATGTGACAATCCACATAATACAGGGATGAAAGTGATCTCTGGGGGAAAAAAGCGGAAATGCTGATATTCTCCCATAGGTTTAGCATTGTCAGGGAATTGCGGAAAATTCCCGGAAGTCGGGTTTATTACATATATGTTTGAAGCATGTATTAGTAGTATACGCTGATAGTGCTGCGGTGTCGGCACCACATATTGCTGCGGCGTTTGATTGATTGATTGGTGGTTTCTTTACGCCATGTCATACTAGAATTAGTATACACTTATAGCTACAGGAAAAATCCCCAAAATCCGCGAAATCGTGGAGATCTTCCATCCCTGATAATAAGTCCAGATGAGTTAGAGGATGACAATGAATAGCGACTAACTCTGTAAGACAATAAATGCCTCATGGGCTGGTAAACCTTGCATATTGGATTACCTTATTACTTTACAGTTATTTAAGTAATTTTGATGAATTCCTAAGTGCTTTACACTTAGGTATACATACTGAAAATATCTGTGTATGTTGACTACTATTCGACAGAGCCAAATTAGTGGATCGGGATGTCACATTGTGGCACCATTTTGGATTTGTCAATAAATAATTAACTGAAGGTAATTTCATTGATTCCAATTTCCATTCGATTCCTTGAGCTGTAAAACCTAGAATTTGACACCAAAACCACCATTCTATGTTGAATAGTAATTGAGATATGGCCATTTTAAGCTCCAGGCAGCCATCTTGGACGCCATCTTGAAAATGACCCCTTTCTGTAAGTCAGACTGCACTAGATTTTTAGTATGTTATTTAGCATGCCCAGTGGTACCACAATCCATTGAAAAACCTTTTGTATCAATTTTTGGGGGGTTCAACCACATAATCACCCTACTACTACTATTTACTAGAATCAAGCATCACATAATTTTAACAGTCCAATGTGGGAGTCAAAGCCGGACAATGTAAATTACTACTGTCAAGCATCAAATAATTGTACCAGTCCAATGTGGAAGTCAAACCCAGACAAAGTAAATTACTACAGTCAAGCATAAAATAATTATAACAGTCCAATGTGGGAGTCAAACCCGGACAATGTAAATGACTACAGTCGAGCATCAAATAATTGTAACAGTCCAATGTGGGAGTCAAACCAGGACAACGTAAATTACTACAGCCAAGCATCAAACAATTGTACCAGTCCAACGTGGCAGTCAAACCCTGACAATGTAAATTACTAGTCAAGCATAAAATAATTGTAACAGTCCAATGTGGGAGTCAAACCGGGACAACGTATATTATTACAGTGAAGGATAAAATAATTGTAACAGTCCAATGTGGGAGTCTAGCCCTGACAATGTAAATTACTAGTCAAGTATCACATAGTTGTAATGGTTCCATGTGCGAGTCAAACCATAACAACATATATTACTACTCCCAAGTATCACATAGTCGTAATGGTTCCATGTAGGAATCAAACCTAGAATTCTGACTGATTTACGTCTTCAATCTAGCGCTGAATGCTGAAGCTTATTTTAACCAAGTATTAAACTCAATTATAAGGTAAATATATACTTGAATTAACTTCTTAATACTAAATCTATGTTCACATGATATCATTATACAAACATTCGTAATATACCTGATATACAGTCTGCAGAGAATAACGTAGATGATTAAACGGCTAGTATTAACCACATACTCTTACATGGGTTGGCTCTCTGTTAGGAGGGCCTTGTATGGACAAAAGGAACATAGAACTGGTCAAACAGTGCTCGTACCATTAGTAATGAACAATACACTACATTGTACAGTACAATAAAAGGTTCGGTTTCAAGTATGAAATAAAGCAAGGAATTACGCACTGCAGTGAAATACAAGTACCAGCGAATCTAAGAGAAAACAGACACTGGAACTGTTGAAACATGAGCAAGTGACAGCGGCATAGCGCTCTCTGTCTAAGGAGACTCGCTGTTGCTGTCACTCGGCGAGTCTGACTGCGACATGGATGGGATGGTGACGGACACCTGCAGAGGCTTTTCTGCTGTCGGTGACGACTCTGGGCCGCCGGGCCAGAACACGCCCGACCTGGTCGCACCCAGCCCCGGCTCGCTGGGCAGGGCGTCGTCAGTGAAGCCCAGTGTAGTGTTCATCTCAGTCGAGCCCTGTAGGTAGCTAAGCAGCTCGCCTGATCGCGAGTTTGCCAGTTGAAATAGCGCCCCATTTTGCATGGCCCTCAGCTGGCCGGTGTGCAGCTCGCTAGACTGGATGCTCAGGTCTGGCGACTGCGCGATCAGCTCGGGGGACGCGGTGCCGGGCCGGTAGGAGGCGGGATGGGCGGCCGACCCGCCGGCCGTGCTGCCCGTCCCGTTCAGGTACTGCCCGCACTGGAAGAGAGCGTCCATGTTCATCTGGTCGGGGGTCAGCGTGCGGAAGTCACTGCCGGCTGTGCTCCTTAGATCTACAACACAGATACTTTTGTTTGTTTAATGAACCCCCAGCAGAAAAAGTAGATATCGGCTATTGATACACAGATACGAGTAGAGAAGGTGGATGTGTGACTTTGTGACGACCCTGCGCAGCCACTGCCAGTGTAGGACGTTCAAAACACGATAGTGTTTTCAACCTAAGTCAGAGAGCGTGTATATAAACAGATGAGAGGGACAACTCCCATACTAGAGCATGTAACATCTGCCGACTGTGGCGCTCCATGTGGTGGTTGTTGAACAGTATATGACACAGCTGTCAAACTCAAGGCATTGTCAATGGTCGTGTGCAATCTTCATCCAGAAAAAGTGAAATATCTCTAAAACTACACCACCTAGAAACAAACTGATTGGAATACACATAGAAAACATGTTTACCAACAAGATTATATTAAATTGATATGGTTAGGGTTCTGGATTTCTATTAATTTGGAATAAAACTGACGTTTTTCACTACGCGTACGGCAAACTCAAGGCATTGTCAATGGTCGTGTGCAATCTTCCTACAGAAAAAGTGAAATATCTCTAAAACTACACCAAATAGAAACAAGCCGCTTAGTACACATATAGAAAACATGTTTACCAACAAGATTATATTGAATTTATAAGGTTAGGGCTCTGGATTTCTATTAATTTTGAATAAAAACAAATGTTTTGCACTGAGCGTACTGGCAAACTCAAGGCTTGTTCAACACTAACCGCCAGGAACGCCACTGTAGCCTGTGTTACCGTTTTTCGCGGGAGTTGTCCCTCTCATCTGTTTATATACACGCTCTCTGCCTAAGTTCAAAACACTATGGTAGTGTTTTCAATTTAAGTTGAAAACACTACTGTTAAGTTCAAAACACTAACCCTACGTACATCCAAAACACTACCCAAGTTCAAAACACTATCATAACACAGCAGTTTGGGCTCTAAGTGTAATGCCATACTATTTGGTTGGTTATTGGGAGTTTTACGACCTGGGAACATCTAACATAATATCAGGACCCACGTACTAGTAGTATATGCTGATAGCACTGCGGCGTCTGCACCACGTATTAGTATACGCTGAGGGTGCTGGGGTAATTTTGGCACGTATTATTATTTTATTAAATATTTTTTATTGAGGCTGTATTTATACTGTCCATAGCATATAAGCCCGGGTACCCAGGCCTGTTTTCAATGCTGGCCAGTTGTTGTGTTGGTGTTATCTTATACCCCAGTCACACTACAGCTTGCGACCACCTTAAAACAAAGAATCTACACTCACCAGTGACGCCCAGACATCGGCAACCATTGTGTTGGTAGCAAGGACGTCATGGGTGAGTATGGGTTCTTTGTTCTAAGGTGGTCGCAAGCTGTAGTGTGACTGGGGTATTACCACACAGTAGCTGCTGATAAGTTATTTGATTGCCTGCATTTCAGCAGCAGATAGATAATTGGTTGGTATGGTTAGTAGCCTCTGTTAGTTTTTTTTGATTTTCTTGGCATATATGTATTTTATTTTGTTCTACTCTTATTACTAGACTAGCCTACTCCTATTTACATATCATAGGCTTGTACGTATCTGTGTGGTGTGTTATCTGGCTACTTTTGGCATGGTTACCTTCCATTGGGCGTCCCGCTGGTGGGCCGTGACATATCACATGCCCCTTTGCAGTGCAGCTTAGCGGGGGTTTCCTAGCCTTATTTTGCACAGATATTTTTTGTAAGTTTTTAGGTCAGGAATTTGTCGTTCCTTTACCGTTTGGGCATTCCACACCTTGGCAGCCATTTGCAGCATGCTTCTCTCATGAGCTTTTATTTGGCTTCTGGTCTGCTTTAGGAGTGGCACATTATTTGCTCTAGTAGCCCTTTGTGGTTTTGCTAGTAGTTTATTGTTTTGACTATAGCTATATGCTAATGTTTTCAAATGAATTATTCTCCTATTTTCTAGTAATTTCACTTTGGTTCTTTTGTGTATGTCATTTGTCTACTCTTAGACACATTTTTAGGGCTCTGTTCTGCAGTATTTGCAGTTTTTTTTAGTAGTTCTGTTCTCGCACCCATGTAGTTTACATCTCCAGAGTCAAAATAGGGGAGCACCATGCCCTTGAAGATTTTTATTGACATTTCTTGTGTCATGTAGTCTCTTAGCTTTGCAAATAGCCACAGTTTGTGGTTTACTTTCTGCATAATTTTATTTATACATAGGTTGTAGTTTAGTTGGCTGTCCAACTCAAGGCCTCGGTATTTGTAATGGTCTACATTTTCTAATGTTTGGTTTCCTAACTTACAGTGTAGTTTTCTCTCTGCCATTTGTTTATGTGAGAAGAGTACTGTTTTGGATTTACTTGTGTTGATGGTTATTTTGTTGGACTCACACCACTCGTCTAGTTTTAGTAGGAGTTTATTTAGTTTAGTTATTACCTCCTCTTCTGTGGTGCCATTTGCGTATATGGCTCTGTCATCTGCATATAGTTGGAGGCATTCAGTTTGCAACCATTTTTCAAGATCGTTTATATAGATTATAAAAAGTAGTGGCCCTAACACTGACCCTTGGGGTACACCCCATGTGACAGGTTGGTTGTCTGATAGTGTATTGTTTATTTTTGTTTTCTGTTGCCTGTTGCTCAGGTAGCATTTTATCCAATACATAGTGTTGGATTTTATGGTCTACTGTGTCAAATGCTTTGCTGAAGTCAATGAAGGCTGCTCCAACTAATTGTTTTTGGTTCATTGATGCCAGTATGTCATTTGTTAGGTTAGCTATTGTTTTTGATGTGGAGTGCAGTTTCCTGAAGCCCCCTTGTCTTTCGTTTAGTATATCGTTTTTTCCCAGGTGTTCATTTATGTGTCTTTTCAATGAGCTTGCCTGGGGTTTGAAGAATTGATGTAGTTTTCCATGTTTTGTTTGTCTCCACTTTTGTTAATGGGGGTGATGGTTGGCATTTTCCAGGCTGAGATAAAACACCCCTGCTCAAAGAAGATGTTGAATAGGTCTACTATGGTTGGCGGGATGGCTTGGAGTGCCTTTTTCAGTATTTTGGTTTGTATTTCATCTATTCTACTTGGCTTATTCGTGTCTATGTCATTTATTAATTTTTTTACTTCTATCATATCTGTTTTTCAGGTGGGGATTTCGTTCTGCACAGTTCCTGA
>JASIRB010000866.1:0-33428 GCA_030323885.1 Branchipolynoe longqiensis | reverse complement strand
CTGGATCCTAAGGATCTCAATACAGTAATCAGCAGGGAACACTACCAGCTTCCCACGAGGGATGAGATCATCGTGGAGATAAGCGGAGCAACACACTTCAGCAAGCTTGACGCCTCGCAGGCCTTCTGGCAGGTGAAACTGTCAGAGGATTCGAAGGCCCTAACAGCATTCAACACCCCGTTTGGCAGGTACGCATACGACAGACTTGCTTACGGACTGTGCTCGGCACCTGAAGTGTTCCACCGGACGATGGAGCAAATGTTCGGGGATCTAGAGGGGGTCCGTGTGTTTATGGATGACATTCTAGTGTGGGGGCCAGATGAGACAGTACACCAAGCGAGGCTGGACAGTGTGAAGCAGAGGATTAACAAATACGGACTGCTGATGAACTTGGAGAAGTGCCGGTTAAACAAGTCAGAGATAACATTCATAGGTGAGATATTATCGAATAAGGGGATTAGCCCGTCACCAGAGATCATCTCTGCCATTATGGACATGAAGAAGCCGACGAGCAAAGAGGATGTCCAGAGAGCACTTGGCTCGATAAATTATGTGGGGAAGTTCATCCCAAACCTTGCAAAAAAATGTGTGAATCTAAGGTCTCTTCTATGTAAAAAGGTCATGTGGAACTGGGGGCCAGAACATGAGTCCGAATGGGCTGACATCAAAAGCATATTAGCGTCAATGCCGGTGATGGCCTACTATGACCCAAAGTTACCAACCAAGGTTTCCACAGATTCGTCTAAAGACAACCTAGGTGCAGTCCTCTTACAGTGGCACAACCCAGACTGGAAGCCAGTAGCATATGGGGCACAGGGTCTGACCGAATGCGAGCAGCACTTTGCACAAATCGAGAAGGAATGCTTGGGACTAGTCTATGGGTGCGAGAAATTTCACGGGTACATATATGGGTTAGAAAAAGTAATGTTAGAAACAGATCACAAACCACTAATCCCACTTAAAAAAAACCCTTTAAATGACATGACACCCCGCATACAAAGGTTAATGTTAAAACTGCAAAGGTACAGGCATGAGCTAGTGTGGACCCCGGGGAAGCATCTCTATATAGCCGATACGTTGTATAGGGCTAACAGGTCACAGGGTAAACGATCCAGTACAGAGGTAGAGGTCGAGGCTCAGGTAAACATGGTATACCAGGCAGTGTCCGCGACACAAGCACAGCTAGACAAGATAGCCACAGAGACGTGTAAGGATGAGGTACTCTCAGCAGTAAAGAACAACATACTAAACGGATGGGAAAATGGGGAGTGCCCCGCATATGCACCATTCAGGGAAGATCTCTGTATAGTAATTCTTAAGGGGGACCGCATAATCATTCCAGTCAGCATGCGAAAGGAGATGCTGAAAAGGGTGCATGAGGGTCATTTGGGCATTGAGAAACAGAAACGTGTGGCGAGAGATGCAATATATTGGCCCAACATGAACAGGGACATAGAGGAGAGTGTCCAGGGGTGCTCAGTGTGTCAAAAGTATAGGCCAGCTCAGGGCAGGGAATCATTTTCCACGGAGGAAGAGAAAATAAAGTGGGGACCCTGGGAGAAAGTCGGAGCAGATTTATTTCACTGGGAGGGGAACGAGTATCTAATATGCATAGATTACTATTCCAACTACCCCGAAATTACAATGCTGGCGAGCACATCGTCAGAGACAGTAGTAACCCACCTAAAAAGTATGTTTTCCAGACATGGGATTCCCCAAAGACTGGTGACGGACAATGGGCCCCAGTTCAGCTCGGAGAGGTTCAAACAGTTCGCTAGGGACTATCAGTTTGAACACAGAACCTCCAGTCCGAGGTATCCCCAGTCTAATGGGCATGCAGAGAGGGGAGTGGGAATAGTTAAGTCAGTTCTCAACAAAGCCAAAGAAGGCGGGGGGGACTTATATTTAGCACTACTCGCCTACAGAGCGGCTCCAAGGGAAACGGGGATGTCCCCGGGCGAGATGTTAATGGGCAGGAAACTGAGTACTAGGCTCCCGAAACTAGAGGGTAGAAGCAAGATGACGCTCAGCGACGTCAGGGGTGAGGCCCAGAGAAATCGACAAATTGAAAATTACAATGCCACAGCTAAGGACCTACATGTCCTAAACAACAATGATGTAGTCCGGGTGAGGAAGGAGAAATGGGACACCACAGCCAGAGTAAGCGAGCAGGTGGGCCCCAGATCATACGTAGTCCAAACCCAGGGGGGAAACTATATCCGGCGCAAGAGGCGCCATCTCCTAAAGGTGAATGAGGACCATGTAGTCAGACCAGCAGAGGGAGAAAGTGTAGACTATGAGTATCCAGAAAATGAGGTAGGGGAGAACATGGGTGGTTCAGACGAGGGTTCTTGAGAAGTAAACAGGACCCCTCAAAAGGTAAACAATGCCCCGCCCACTCCTCGCAGTGTCGTAACCCGGAAACCTGTAGGGGAAAACCCCACCGAGGTTAGGCGCTCAGGCAGAATAAGATGACCCGTTGTCAAATTAGATATCTAACCAAACACTATACCTGTCATGTATGATTCTACTCTATGAATGCCTGTAATGTGTTGGGTGTTATTCATGTGTATTTTGTATCTCATACCTGTCACTGTATATCTACCAACCCTGTCTGCAATGTTTATAGAGGGAGGGAGATGTGTCGATACTACTAGGTGTGGGTATCCACTGGTGGTGCTGCCACCTGATGGTTTGTGTATGTACTGAGGCATGCCATCTTGGATGGTGCATGCTGGGAATAAACTACTCTAACCCAACTATACAAATATGTGCAGTGATCTTTTCAATTTTCAGCATTATCTTGTTCACAGTCTTCCTCGAATGGAATTGCATGATGAACAGCTGTTCCATTATCATCTTGAAAATAATTAACTGTAGCTCTAGCTAAAATTTGATCAGCCCTTCTCACTGCATGACGACGCAAAGTTTTATTGCTTACAACCCTGTCCATGGCATCAATAGGAACATGAACATGTAAGATAATTCCAAAAACTTACTTGCGATTTCTGGAACACTGCTCTACGATATCTCACGTGCTCGGGTGGCGACTAGAACTGCAATATGACGTCGTAATAAATTACAAAACTTTTACAAAATAATCTAAACATTAAGAAACAATCATGAAAACTAATTCCATTAACTTACTTGCGATTTCTTGAACGCTGCTCAAAGATCACACATACTTGGGTGGTGACTCGTACTGGAATTATTCAAAATGGCCCAGATTATTAATGTCTTTTCTCACATTATACCAAACATTATCAAGGTCTAATACTTCGAAAGTGGTTAATTTGTAAACAGAAAGTGTCATGGGTTGCGCGACTTTGGCACTATAGTGACAGGCTCACCTCTGCCTTGCAGTCATTTTCGGTTCACAGGACTAATTACAGGACAAAAAAACATGCGATTTTAATTATTTAAAAAATCATAACTTTCTTAAAGTTGCATGGTCCGATGAAATATAATTTTGTCAAAATTAAAACAACTACTTACATTTGATCCTATATATCCAACTTAAGCCGTGTTCACACGGGCAAAATCTAAAGCGATTCAGCCAAGGCGGATAGCAGGAGTCGAATTAGCTGCCCGTTCACACGGGCACTACTTGAGCCGGAAGTCGATATCTGCGCATGAGCAAGTCCAGTCTGACCAGCGCCACCACGAGAGAGTGGATTCGACCTAGATATGTATTTAATGAATCGTATTGGTTTGGAACAGTCAAAACTTCTGCTGGGCAGTGAAACCCTAAAAATATATGATGAAAAAAATATCTGTGCACAGCTAGCGGTTTAATAGACTAAATTATATAATATGCCCTTTTGATCGACCGGAAAGTCAACAAACTGAGGTGTCGACTGCGCATGCGTGTGAGGTGCTTAATCCGCCTCAGTGCATCCACACGGGCAAAATAAATCGAATCAGAGAAATCGCCTCACGTAAACTACCTCGAGAGGTGGTTTACAGTATCCGCATCACGTGAATCGAATCAGCCCTAATCCGCATCAGATGCCCGTTCACACGAGAAATGTGAGGCGAACTAGGCAAATCGGTGTCTACGAATCGATTTACATTCCCCGTGTGAACACGGCTTTAGATACTGGTGTATTAGCTAATGATTTGGGACAGCATATACAGAATAACCAGTGAGTTTAAACCTCACCCCTTTGAACACTCAGTTTGAAACACCCATTATGCAGGAAGGCCATTAAGCAATTAGGCCAATCTCGTGACCTCATTAGCCACCCCCAACCAAGTAGGCCTACTGTACAGGTTCATAGAGGGGAAGGGGAAATGAGGGGGATGTTGCCCCTCCCCTCCATGTTGGATATTCAATGGGTAATTTAAATTGTGAAATTTATATATATATATATATATATATATATATATATATTACTATTGGGCGATCAGTATATATATCTTTTTTGTCAGCCTCACGAAAACGGGCCAATCGGTGGTCAAGTGAAGATGTCGGCATCGCAATTCTTAAAAGTGTAGTGCATTTCTTTGTTTCATATTAAATTATCCTAGAAACAAATAATGTTGTTGTATTTTCTCGACCTATACATTCAGTATAAATTTAAGGGCTTTCCAGCATCTCTGTCAATGCTAAACTATAATTATACCGATCGATCCCGACATCCAATGATCGACGCCGACAACTTTAATAGATGTCGGCGTCGCAATTCTTAAAGTCTTGTTCATTTCTTTGTTTTATATTAAATTATCCTAGAAACAAATTAGGTTGTTGTATTTTCTCGACCTATACATTCAGTATACATTTTTAAGGACTTTCCAACATCTCTGTCAATACTAAACTATAATTAGGAGTTCAGGTCGACTACCTGCATTTTTGTGTTGGGGAATTTTTAACATAACCGTCCTATTGGTGTAAACTATCAATAAATAACACTAACTGCACACACAACTTCATTGACATGTGTGCTCCCCCCCCCCCCCCACCATTCGTTGATTAAAATTGCATAGTTTGATGTTTTGAAATTTCTGCCATTGGGACGATGTCAATCATATACCGATATATATCTGATGTTGGATATTTGATGCTACTTGGTCAATTCGATAGATATAAATGAAATTAACCTTTCTACAAAATATATATATTTTTTAAACCCTAGTGTCATGAGCCTATGGCAGCAATCCGTCCCCAGAATGTTTCCAACCCAAACAGAAATACCTAACTACAGCCCTGTCAGGTTCCAGGATTACTAGGTCATCTCACATCACGTGGTGGCCGCGAGATGACCATCTAGGTCATAGCCACAGGAGTTTTGACAAGCTTGTCGAAATTATTTTGGGTTCTTTCAGCTCAAATTGCTTCAAAACTACTCATTTTTCATCAAAATCACTCCGGACTAATGATTAGTAGCTCGTAATGATCAATTTGATATATTTATCTAAAAAATAAGACAAAAATTCGAACGCCATCAGACCATGCAACTTTAATACTAGACCAATATACATGATCTTTGTGTCATTTAAAAGCATTTGTTTGGCTCTTTTCAATGGTATGAGCATCATTTCTATATGATAAATTAAAAAAAAATTCCAACATACCTACGACATGTGTACCAAAATCGTTTCTTATTGGCTAACTAATGGGGGTATATAGAGGAATCATGATCGCCACATAACTTTCTGAGTATCATTTCTATATGGTAAATACCTAGATCATCCTTTGTCACTAATCCGACGTACCGGATAATTCAAATCGTATATTAACACGAATAACTTCATTAATACTTCGTAATGAATTGAAATCGTATTAACACAAATAACTACATTATAATACTTTGTAATAAACCGACACTATTATAATGACAGTGTGTTCTTGGAAAAAACCAAGATGGCGGTCCTTTGTCACTAATCCGACGTACCGGATAATTCAAATCGTATATTAACACGAATAACTCCATTAATACTTCGTAATAAATTGAAATCGGAATAACACAAATAACTACATTATAATACTTCGTAATAAACCGACACTATATATAATGACAGTGTGTTCTCGGAACACTGGGCCCGTATTCATGCGCTCGGGGTACGGTTAGCCGGAGGTTAGGCTTAGCCATTGTGTAGCTATCCCGTGGGTTAACGGCGGAGGTTAATTAGGTCAATCGGTATTCACCAATGTTCTAGACGGTGCGGATAGCTACCCGTTCGCTTTGTTTACATTCGTCGATTCGAAAATATTAATATCGCCACCGTTACGGCGTCAGCGTTAATATCGGTTCGCATTTAGGGTTAATTTGAGCAAATTTCACTTATTGCGTATTTAAATCTATCAAATATGATCGCATTGAATAGATTTGGGCGTTAGAAATTCATGCCGATTCGGCGGTGACGGCGGTGGCCATGTTTGGTTAACGTTGGACAGTATGGATATCGACGTCTCTGCGGAGGCGGCGATTTGTGTACTTTACATTTGTCGATTCGAAAATATTAATATCGCCGCCTTTGCGGCAGCAGCGTTAATTTCGCTTCGGATTTAGGGTTAATTTGAATAAATTTCACTTATTGCATATTTAAATCTATCAAATATGATCGCATTGAATAGATTCAGACCCACACAGGCTCACTACCCTCGGGGTAGTGGCTTACCCCTGCTTCGAAATTGGGGTAGGGTATCCTCCGGTTAGAGCCCCAGGGTAGCACTACCCCAAGCTCATGAATACGGATTTTCCACCGTTAGCCGGGGGGGGTAGCGTACCCCCCGGTTAGAGCCCCAGGGTAGCGCTACCCCGAGCTCATGAATACGGCCCCAGGGGCCAAATGTATGAGCCACAATTTATCGGCCGCGGAGTTAAGGGCGGCCGGCGGGTTAGCTATTGTCGGTGTTGATATATGTGTCACGGGAAATGTATGTTGCCAAAGCGCGCATTGGTTAGCTACCCCATCGGTTATTTTTAGACCGTGGGAAGCCCTCTCGGGAACCTCCCGGCGAGCGCCGCTATTTGTTTTATTTTGTCCACTGGAACCTTCCGTCTTCGACTTCCTGTCTCAAGGGATGACAAGCGACGACACAACTTTACGCCTCTTTGCCTCTCTCCTGTGACATTCTAATGTGCTTTTGACTCTCCGGATCCTCTTTCAGGTAGGTTCTAATTCGCGAAGGTTCTAAAACTATGCCCTTTAGCCTATTCCTTCTCCTTCTGTGTCTAAGATCGGCGGTTACTTGTGAGGTTCCTATGAGGTTCCGATGCATCTCTCACGTACATCATGGCCTTGCGGCATGAACAACGGTACGGGCGTTAAAATGTTTGTTTTCGTCATTTTTAGATGGATCAAAACACACCATACTCTCTTCCTTGACAATAGCCATCACTCCCCTATGCCTCCATCTTCTCACTCAAGGTTGTTAACATTGTCGTGGCCTTTTGAACCTACTAGCAGTAATTTCTTGTCTCACTGTATCGAATATATAGCGCACGACAGGCCTTATTATGGATACGTAGTTTTTTATTAGCTTGGCTGGCGGATTACAAATTGTGTTGCATATTACTTATGTATAGGAAAGTTAATTATTCCTCTAATTTACCAATTTGTCAGCGTTTTACTAGGTTACTATAAATAATGTCACATCACAGATCCTCGACCTGTTTGTGACAGTGCATACTTGGGTTCTCTAGTCCCACTGGGGGACACATCCCCCTGCAACATGTCCCACTTTCAAATTCATTCAGATTATGTACTAACAGTGATCTACCCACTAGTTGCCCTATCCGGAAAACGTTAATTCCTAGGCAGGGAGGCGCCAACTACTAATTTGTATGTTTGCTTCCATCTTTGCTATGGTCCACATTAAATTTTATATACAGTAGAGTTATTGAGTGCGCTCTTTTTCCTACAGCTAAACAGTGAAGACCGAGACAACTAGTCTGTGCATTTCAGCTGCCTTCAACTATATACGCCAAACCAACCCACCCGATGTCGTTCGTCCAGCCTCCATCTGCGTCTTCCCAGCCCTCCTCAGGAAAACGGCAACGTAATGCGAACTACGGTGATGGGGAGATCAGAGTCATGCTGGAGGAGGTAATGTTGGCCCGAGTCGTCCTGTTTGCGGCGTTCAACAATAAGATTACTGTCCAGGCCAAAACACGAGCCTGGGATGCTGTCACCGCCATGGTGAACGCCTGTGGAGTTGAAAAGCGATCGCGCCAGGAGATCAAAGAAAAATGGAAATCTATGAAGGCGGAAGTTCTAGGCCGGCAGAGGAGAGTAGGCCTAACAGGGGGAGGTCCTCCAGAGCCACCGCTTCCATTCGAAGATACCATTCTTCAAATAATCGGCTTCGAGTCGAATCTCATGAAAGGAGTGGAGGGTAAGTTCCTACCTAATTACATTTTTTTACGGCTGTTCATGCTTCTCCCGCACTACGAGTTGTCAGTCATTATGTGGGTTTTCGCCACCACTTTAAAAACAATTGGTTGATAATAGACAATTATTTCATATTTCACAAAAGAAGAAACAAAAACTTCCACAGTAATCTTTACAACTTCCGACGCGCACTGCAAGAGTCACTTAGTTTAGGTTAGTTAGATTAGGTTACTTTACCGCTTAGACTCATGGCCAACTGCCACAGAATCACGTAATGCTCTTATATTAAGTTTTAATTACTTTTACCATATGTGGGTCTTTTGAAGTGTCCATATAGTCCGGTGGGAAGTTAGTGTGGTGGCGTTCCCTTATGTCGCATACTGAAATCGTAGTAGTGATCAACAAAATTTGCCACGCTTCACAAGTTTATTCACGAACACCAGTTACTAACATTTACCTCACCACAGCAGCAAACCTTCACTACATACGCCCAGCCATACACCCTTTGCTAGACTATTACCTCTATGTTCCCGCACCTCCCTCTTCACTTACTCATATCAGATCACTTACATGTGCCGTACATATATGTCTCCATTATGACACGCCCTCTTGTCTTCCAGCTCCATTCACGGCCAGCTTCGTCTGTGAGTATTTCACTACAGCCAAATCTGACACACCATGTGCTGTTGCCCAGCAGAACTAGAAAAATCCTAATTGCCTAACATTATATTGTCCGCCCCTAATGCGTGGACAGCAGCATATCTAAGAACACATAAAAAATAACTATCTACTGCTTGGCGGCCACGCCTTTGTTCTTTCTTATTGACAATCACATACCACACAATCGGTGTTATTTGTACATCTCGGTTGAGTGAAAACATTATAGCAAAAACTATGAGCCTTAGTGTATTGGGACAGTGTTGGTAAACACGTCATGTTATTTATTTTAGCTCCGGTAGCAGTTGAGGAGGTGGTGATCCAACATGGCGACGTCGGGTGTTGCCACACATTGCCAGTTTCCCTCCACACGATGCGCCCAGATGAGGGAATACACTTGACACAGTATGACGATTTACCTGTGTCGCATAAAGTCTGCACCGCGATACGGCCTGTGTGTTCCTCCTCGCCGATACCGACTACTGCGCTGGAGGCGATCACTTCCTGGGACACAACCTACCAGTTGCCAGGTTTGTTGTGCGACCACCTATCTCCCAACCAAAAATATTTAACAGATAATGTTCTACAACATGTAATGTCTTATTTTCATTAGCCGCGTACGGAAATATGTTTTAGTTTTTTTTCCCTAGCCTAACCCTCTCAATAATGTCGGAGATGGACCAGTTATATTGGTTAATGCATGAACGTTGGTGTTTTCACGCCTACAACAACTACGTGGCGTACAATACTACATTTAACTTATAAGTGCTGAAGAAAATCGCTACACTAATGTCATCTAAACTCTATCATGTGCGCAGGTGACGCTTCGTCGGTCGTCGTGGCGACGGGAGATGACTGGCCAACCGCGCCTTCCAACGAGCCTTCCAACGAGCGTGACCCAGAGCCCGCCACCGAGCCCGTCAATGTTCGGCCAGCAAGTGTCAGCCGTACCCGTTGTCGCACATCGCGTGCCAGGTCGAAAAAAACTTCCAAGGATTTTCCTGCAGAAGGAGACGAACGGGCCGTTTTTTTGCGGTACATGGAGAGCACTGCTGAAACAAACAAAGCAAAAGCTGCGTTACTCGAAGGCAGATTGGAGGAGCAGAGGCTGGGGAAAAGTATGCGTTGTCGCCGGGAAGAGCTTAGGGTGGCAAGTTTGGAGCGGGAGGGAACAGAGCTAAGACTGCGGGCGGAGGCTGAAATCTTGGCTTTGCGCGTTCGCCGTGAAGCTTTGGAGGTTGCTAACCTTGAAGTAAAGCGAGAGGGACGTGAGGCTAGGTTGAGGGGAGAGGCCGAGCTGTTGGCTCTGAAAATAAGGCGGGAATCGCTGGAGGTGGCGAAGTTGGAGAGTCTGGGGAGTCATACGTTTAGCCGATCCTAGCATGTAGTCATGCACACACCCACCCACCCACTCACTCATTTATTACAGTTCAAGATGATCATGGGCCAAAATAGCACATTTTACAAACGACTGCACTGATGATCCTACAGGGAGAGGCGGGGAAGGGGGGGGCATTTACAATGTACTTTTGAATAGTGTCTATTTGTAAGGCATTTACGTGGGTAGTTTTTTTTACAGCAAAGATCGATCTGTTACTAAACAAATCCAGGGTTTTATGAATGCCTGCTCCATGACCATTTTTTATGAACGTTGGCCACTGTTGGTGGTTGCTACAACAGGTTTAAACTTAGAACAATGGACGAGATCCCTGCACAAACCCGTACCATGGACACTGGACCCACGCCGGGTATTGTGGCGAGTCAAGGCTCATACACTGCTCACCTTTACTAAGGATGCATTCATGACAGGTGGGCATGTGGTGTTGGTTGGGTGGTTGGTTGTTGGAGCTTTACGTCCTGGCAACATGTAAGGGCATATCAGATGGGTACTGACTTGTGACAATGTGCAATCATGTCGACTTTGTAATGAGTGGGGTATCAAATTTCAGTGGACACTTAGAATACTTGTACATCATCGCGTCTCTGTAGAAAAAAATCTGCTTACTATGTCATGGCTGATGGACGCCAAAATAACTAGTTTTGTACACGAACAATTTTGTTGGGTTTCCGCGTACCTATTTACCAAATTACTGTTAATTGTTACACTACAAGAGAAGATGATCATACTTTTGATAGTGTGTAGCGCCTGTATGTAACTCAATGCACCCTGTATTAAACAATACTAACCTACTTCAAAAGAAGTTATCCACCAATCTCTGTCTGGCAGCTTTTGCCGCCTTTGAACGGACTCGCCCCGAACGTTGGTAATTCTCGGGGCGGCCAATGTTGTCCTCACGTTCCTGCAGGGGTTCTTGCTCATTGTCAGACTCCCCGTCGGACTCGGAGTCTGAGGGATCTTCCAAGTGAAGCTTTCTGGCTCGATTGTGCAGAATTATGCAAACCGTGATAACGTTGCAGGCCTTGGCTGGCTGTAGGTGGAGGTGACGAAGGCAGTGCCACCTGCGCTTGAGCACACCTATGGCCCGTTCCACATTCGACCGCGCAGCCTTGTGATGGACATTGTATTCCATTTGCTGGGGCGAATTCGGGTGCAGGAAAGGGGTGAACAGCCAGTCTCTCAGCATATAACCACTATCCCCGAGCAGCAGACCGTTCACAGGCTTATGTTCACTCTCAAAAGCGTCAAAAAGTGCTGATTCCCATAGGATCCTGGCGTCGTGGACGCTTCCCGGCCATTTCACTATGCAATCCACGAAAACCAGATCGGCATCACATATGACCTGGAAACAGAAGCCATATAATATATGAAGTAAGAACACGGTCTTAACTTATACTAATACTAGCTATAGCTTAGAGCAGATACATAATACATATGATGTACACGTTCTCAGCTTGTAAGTTGTAGCTGTCACTGTATCCACGCGTCTTCCAGTCCGGACTCTCCTACTACAACTGCCCTATCCTCATCGTACCACTCATCCTTAATAGATTCGGTCTGACACCAAACGTCACGAGCCAGTAACAGTAAGGGGGCAGGGATGTGGGTAACACATTAGCTTTCTACACAAACGGAATTGTCCCCAATATTGCACGTGCCGTTTCCGCGTGTGACGGTTGAGTTGAAGAAGAAACTAGAAATTAGAAATGCCAAAGGCAACTCACCTGCACATTAAGAGAGTGATAGTGCTTCCTGTTGACGAACTCGTGCTCGTAAGCGGAAGGGGCCTGAATGCGGATTTGGGTCCCATCGATGAACCCAAAAACATTAGGGAAGCCGTATGTCCTGAACACCTTGCCCTTGGTGCGGTCCGCAGCTTCTTGGTTTGGCAATGTCACGCTTTGGGGCAGTTGTTGCAAGAATGCTTGCGTGACTCTGGGAAGCATGCGTGAAACCGTAGCCTGATCAACGCCTATTAGTTCACCGCACACATCTTGGAAACTCCCGCTCGCGTAGAAGCGAAGGGCGATCATGACCTGCAATAGTAGCGCGTACCAAATTTTATAACGTATGCCTAAAATAACACCCAACAGTAGCAATGGGATGGCCAGCCACCCAGTACACGTGCAAGCCGCTCAAGGTTCGTAAGATGAAATATGGGAAAGGTCAACAAGTATGCAAGCCTGAACAAAGAGAAAAAAAGTAGGTGTTCATAAATAAAATAAAATAAAATCTCTAATCTTGTTTATAATCTATTACCTACATCTTGTAAATATCCCTCCCTCTGCTGATCTGAAACCACTAATAGCCAGCCACATAGAAAACAAATGGCAACATGAGTGGGATGAAAAGATTAATAAACTTAAAGAAATTGGAAAGCCACCACAGACTCATGTGTGAGGTGCGCGGCACCAAGTGGTCCTTAGCCGCTGCTGTATTGATTGTCAGCTTTTACATGTAAAAACGATGGTTTGAACAAAAAACCTAAATTTCATGCCATGAATATGGCCTGAGTTACTCGGCGCTATAAACTAATTAAGTAATAAAATAATTAGTTCATTTACTAATTAATGAGACAAAATCAGGTTATGATGCAGCATTAAAAAGGGTCTTTTTCTTCTCTGTAATCTATTAAAATAAACATATATGTGTCATGGAAACAAGTGAATTTTTGCAATTTTTCTCTGGCAGTTTGAATTGTTAAGGGTCACACCCATTCCCTTTTGTTTCAAATAACAGGACAATACAAACATGCAAATTTAAATACATACAAAAACATTACTTTTTTATTACTAGACCAATATGCATGAGCTTAGTGTTATTGACAAGCATTTGTTTGGCTCTTTACAACGGTATGAGTATCTTTTCTATCTGGTAAATATAAAAACGAGTCCAACCTAGTATGTGATGCTTTTGGGATTGTACGGAAACAAAGAACAGTAAACAGCAAATAACATTTTTTAGAAACATATACAGTACATAAGGAACTATGAGACTTGAACTGTGGATGTGACACGGCAGGCCATTTTTCAGCGAATGTGATGGTGTGTAGCATAGCTTAAAGTAACATGAACAAAGCAAAGGTACTGTCACTTCCGAGGAAGAGCTTTTGTTGACGTATAAAAGGCGTAAAAACACTGGAAATTTGACAGGGGTGGTGCGAGTAGATATATGAAAAGGACGAGAGAAAGCATCAGGTTTAGGCCTACCCGCACATGACAACAACATCGAAAAAGTCGTGTTGACAAAAGTGAAGCAATGCTAGCCATATGTAAACACGTACCTGCAGCAATGGAGAAAGCGCACCCGTTTGGCTTGACAGTGACAATTCGTCTCGCACAGTGTCTGTCAAAGCCAGAATGTCGTGGCGCCTGAAGCGGAACTTCTTGAAGATTTCCTCATCGTTGAATTTTTCAAAGGGATTAGATCGGTCGCGGAAAACACGGTCTGCGCGCAAGTGTCTCTGCATATATCGGCGGAAAATGAAGACTTCCATCTTGACAGCCACACTAACTCCGACGATAAACAAGGCACCCGCAGGAGTTAGTGAACTCGACCTTAACTCCCGAGGTGTTTGCCTAACCCGCCCTCATACATTGACACTTTGGCCGCTAACCCGGGAAATCCGCACGACGCGTGCGTTACGAGCCCTAACCCGCCCTCATACATTTGGCCCCAGGAGACTCAGTTTGAGGATTGAAGAATCAATATTAATACCTAAGAACCGTATCCTAGTAGTTGGGGCTATTAGTTTTTTATAACTCAGATAAAACCCTAGTCGCCTTAGAATTGATAAGCCCTTCAACTGATTCCCTTCGGCCTCATCCCGTGTTTGATCTAAAATACAAAAATCGTCCAAATAGTTTACCACCCGCTGGACCCCTTCCCGTAGGGCGCACCAAACTACAAAGTCCGATATTTGGGTAAAGATGAAAGGACTCGATGAGAGGCCCATACCATCAGGCGCACGCCAGCATGCGCCGTCCAATAAGGTACAGTCTTCAAATGGCTTCGGGGGTGGTCATGCTAAGCCAATCAGAGCTGTTCTTTCATCACTGTTCTGATTACAAATGGCGGCTTGAACCTAATATTAGCCAAAATAAGCGAGTTCAGCATTGGCCGCACGCATGTGCGGGACCGACTTCCGGTCCTCTGGATCGGGATAAACAAAGCTACGTTTGAGCCCAAACTCAGTGCATTGTCAATGGCAGTGAGCAATCTTCTTACAGAAAAAGTGAAATATCTCTAAAACCAAACCACCTAGAGACAATTCGTTTGGCACACATTTAGAAAACATGTTTACCAAGAAGATTATATTAAATTGATAAGGTTAGGGTTCTGGATTTCTATTAATTTTGAATAAAACTAACGTTTCACACTGCATCCCCTGTCAACTTAATGGCTGTGAGCAATCTTCTTACAGAAAAATTTTAATATCTCTAAAACCTCACCACCTAGAAACAAATCGCTTGGTACACATAGAGAAAACATGTTTACCAAAACGATTATATTAAATTGATATAGTTAGGGTTCTGGATTTCTACTAATTTTGAATAAAACTAACGTTTCGCACTGCGAGTACCAGCAAAGTAAATGGCCGTGAGCAATCTTCTTACAGAAAAAGTGAAATATCTCTAAAACCATACCACCTAGAAACAAATCGGTTGGTACACATATAGAAAACATGTTTACCAAGAAGATTATATTAAATTGATATGGTTAGGGTTCTGGATTTCTATTAATTTCTATTCATTTTGAATAAAACTAACGTTTTGCACTGGGCGTAGTTATGCACGTGGGTTTGTTTATCCCGATGACTTCCCATCAACCACCGCGCGCCCGAGATGCTGAACTCGCTTATTGATGCTGTGGATATGGATATTCACCATTCCTTGAATCAATAATCACCACATTCTTCACATCATTTCATAGAAAGGTAACTAATATTCCTAATATATTGTCATCTATGATTAGTTTGACTGCATGTGCTGAAAACGGCGTCAGGAGCATCAGAAGCATGAGAGGGATTTAAGAAAGGCGTTCGACCATTTATTTTGCCGATACGCGCAGTGCAATTTTCTATCCCCTCCCCCTCTCCCTTCCTTCCCCTTTCCCTTCCTCCCCTCTCCCTCCCCCTCACCCCTCCCCTTCAGGAGTAAAAGAAAGGCGTACGACCATTTATTTTGCCGATACGCGCAGTGCAAAACGTCGATTTTCTATCCCCCTTCCCCTCTCCCTTCCACTTCCCCTTTCCCTTCCTTCCCCTCTCCTTCCCCCTCACTCCTCCCCTTCAGGAGTAAAACAAAGGCGTACAACCATTTATTTTGCCGATACGCGCAGTGCAAAACGTCGATTTTCTATCCGCTCCCCCTCTCCCTCCCTCCCCCTTCCCCCCCCCCCCCCTCCCGTCAGGAAGTTAAAGAAAGGCGTACGACCATTTATTTTGCCGATACGCGCAGTGCAAAACGTTGATTTTTCTATCCCCTCCACCTCCCCCTTACCCCCTCCCTTCCCCCCTCCCCCTACCCCTACCCCTCTCCCCCCCTTCCCCCTCCCCCTCCCCTCTTCCTCCCCCCTCCCCGTCAGGAGCAAAAGAAATGCAGAAGCCTAACCTTATAAATTTTATATAATCTTCCCATTCCTCTCCCCCTCTCGTCCTCTCTTCCCCTCTCCATCTCCCTCTGTCTTGGTCTTCCTCTCTCTCCCTCTCTCTGCCGTTTGAGTGCATTGGAAAATAATATTCTTTCTTCGCCATTAATAGGTCGGCAGCTGAGCGTGCCGGAAGTGGCGACTGTTGACGTCATCGAGGAAGACGGCATAACGGCTCTGCCGATGAGAGGGAAATCGGTTCACCCGGTTCGCTTGTGTATTGGCTGCGTGGAATAGCAATAGGAATTTTGGCTTTTCTGAGAATGACCCTGTTTGTCAGAAAAATTTTGTTTAGTGAGGATTTAGTCAGGGATGTAGCTTGGTTTTTACATTTTGCAGGAGGGAGTAATGGGCTAATTTTATTAAGGCATTTCTCCAAAAAGAAGTGGATAATCCTAAAAAAAAAAAACTTAACGACAGAAGGAGCAATTAAAAATGATATAAGCGGAGCGAGAGCATGGGTGAAATTGTTAAGGGGAAACTGTGAGGCCTTTGACTGTTATGCATTGTCTGTGCTAAAAAGCGGTATATTTAAATTAAAAGACAACACTGTTAATAGAGCGTTTCCATTAAAGATTAAGCATATTAAAATAATTGTATTAACATGCTTTTTATTCCGAGATGCTGGGGGATGGCGGTCATACGCTGCTTGGGAGTGACATCAAGGCGCACGCGACACACTTGACGGTGACAATCAGAAGCACCAAAACCACATCCAGACCAGAGGACATCTACTATTGCAAGTGTGAGTGTGTGTGTGCCTGGTGTGCTTCGACAGTATGACTGTGATCAACCCTTAGATGATGTCTCATGTCTTCAATTACCAAGAACTTCGTCAATCTTCATTAATATATAACTAACTATATATAATCTTAACTAGCTAGTGTCTGGTAACCTGCATATAAGTAATGATAAGTAGGATCTCTATCTAATTTCTGGGTTGTACTACCTGGTCACCTAGAATAGATAAAAGTTAATAGAATCATCTGTACTGATGAATGAAGCTTCAATTAATATGTTATCCATTGATAGAACTATAAAGGCTCTTGTAAAAATTCTGGGTTGTACTACCTGTACCGTAGATAATGTGTAGTGTAGCATTCCGTAACCTTGGGCAAAGTTAACTTTTGCTTTGGTCTCATGGAGGTTGGTGACTGATGTGGTTTGTGTTTTTTGGTCACAAAGTGGTTGCAAGCTTGTATCTGTACCTACTCCCTGTATCCTACATAAATCTCCACGGTTGCCATGTGAATATCTATTCATCAATTAGCCGCACAACCACCGTGCGAAGAGCCTGGGCTATTGTATATGTCCGGTGTGTTCGGAGCTTAAATCAGTTAGTTTATCACCTTATATACTTATATACTGGGTACTTATTCCAAATGTTTAGTATATTATCAGTTTATTGTATTTGACAGAATCTTTCTTTAAATTTTAGGCCGAATTCCCACTTTGTGGCAGCTACATACAAGTACTGGGATGGCAGTTGGACCAAGAACACCAGACGATTCATCATTAATCATCAATGAGACCATATAGTTCAGCTGACACACACTTTCTCCTCAGATGAATTAACTAAGACCGCATTCAATACATAGGCTTTCATTTGATTGAACCAAAGAATTACACTAGGTGGTGAGATGTGCTGGCTATTTTTTGTAATTCTAAACCATACCAAAATGACCCATGCTGTTCACATTCAGAATTATTAGTTATTGACAAGGAACTCACCAATACTACAAATATCATACTATTTGAGCTAAGATAAGAGAACACCTCGGATAAGTACAATATTACTAAAATTTATGGAATTGTTTTTCTTAGACTATACATTTTAACAATTATCTGGGGCAAGTATTCTGATTCTTATTTCATATTTCCAATAAAAGACTAATACAAAATTGCTTCGTTTTTAGATTTCTTATTGGCGGTAGGCCCTACTTTGTTTTATTATTTTTCATAAATTTTCCCATTTTGTTAATATTTAAAGAGGAAGGTCTATGTATAATGAATGATATTTCAGTATTCCTCAAATTGCATATGTCAGCCTATTCAGTTAGGCATGCCATAAACAAAACCTAAATGTTATCTGTGTCTTAGTGATTCCATGTCAGCATATGAATAACAATGTCACTAGATGCTACATAATAATTCAGACACGTGAACAAAATAGAGAACAAACAAGGAATTGGAAATAACAAAAATTTAATGGAGAACATAACCTGCGGCAGGTCGACTTGTGTGGCGAACATATCGGTATCTTGTCTCTCATGGAGATGGATGTCATGATCGGGTTAAATGTAATCGAGATGGTTGTTGGTTATCAATGTCAAATCATATCGTAATCATATCATATCAAGTTGGGCTTAATGGTAGTCAATAAAGGTTAAATGTCGCTTAGTATCTAGATAGTGTTGACAGTCAGAAAACCGAAGCCGAGACATAGGACTAGACAGACCCGGCAGCCCTCAACCCCTACCCATTCAGATCGGGTGGGCGGGTGGGTGAAGCGACTAGCAGGAACGGGATCACACGGAAGAGTGAAGTAAAACTGAGTGTCAGGTAAGAAAGCAGTGCGGTCGAGAAAATAGTGCGTGAAAGTAGTGCCAGTGTTCCCGCGTCCAAATTATCCATGTTGACTCGCCAACATGCGTAATTCAGACACGTGAACAAAATAGAGAACAAACAAGGAATTGGAAATAACAAAAATTTAATGGAGAACATAACCTGCGGCAGGTCGACTTGTGTGGCGAACATATCGGTATCTTGTCTCTCATGGAGATGGATGTCATGATCGGGTTAAATGTAATCGAGATGGTTGTTGGTTATCAAAGTCAAATCATATCGTAATCATATCATATCAAGTTGGGCTTAATGGTAGTCAATAAAGGTTAAATGTCGCTTAGTATCTAGATAGTGTTGACAGTCAGAAAACCGAAGCCGAGACATAGGACTAGACAGACCCGGCAGCCCTCAACCCAACAATAGACCGAGGGCTGCCGGTACGGTTGAGATAACCGTCGGCGCCAAATAGGCGGACACCGCATCACTGGCCCACGGGCCTGCTTCTTTTATATCGTCAATGTGAACCCCTGCCGAGACGCAGGCCTGCACCGCCCCTCTCCTGAGACTATGCAGTGTAACCGACCGTTCCGGGCCGAACAACACACGGGTGGTCATGGACAGGACCTTAGCTAGGCGGGGCGCCGTCAAAGGCAGCCCGGAAGGAAGAATGAACGCAGGTGAGAGGTGAGATGAAGTGAAGGTACTTGCATACTTCAACCAAGCCGCAAGTGGGCAGCAGGCCGAACCCGGCAGACTAGGAAGAGAATAAGTGAGTGATGGTTGAAAGTTATATCTAGTCTTAGAAGACTTAAATGAGACCAAGAGTCGATTATTAGCAACAGTAATATCATGATAGCGTATCGTATGCGGCCCTAGGAGGGCCAAGACTGGGGTGGTGACATTACTTTGTCGGGCTAGTGTGAAGTAGATTAGGAGTAAGGCGGCTATATAAACCGAGGCATGATCACCGAGAGCAGTTAGATAGGTAATTATAGCTTTAAGCTCATTTGGCAACAACGGAGATGCTCTCGTTGGCTTATGAATTGAGTTCTTAAGAATGCCTTTTTTTAATATTGTCACTTGATACGCGTTAAAACTTGCTACATTACCACCAAGCGCCTGAATACATGTTTTGGCGCCACTGAGATAATTTGCAATTGAACCCGGAGACTTCAAGTGTGCCTTAAGGAACAAGATGTATGACATCACATCATATACAGCCGGGTTCAGGAGGTCGACATGATGACACGCACAGAACGTCCTATATGAGCGAAGATGAAGGCCTTTATTTGCCCAGGTCCCTGTCGAGAGAGCGTCTGCCAGAGCAGAGACTAGCTGCAGATGATGTGTTAGGCTGTACCCTGGAAGATAGAAGCATAAAATTGGCTATCTTCCAGGGAAACATATGTATCATTACAGAGAAAAATCGATAGTTTCTAGCGAGAAAGCAACAGTCATATGTTTCAAGTTCAAACGTTCACACTCTCTTAGCGCTGCCGCTTTAGTTTTAGGATCCGTCGGTAAGCGACTCAGATTATCGGCTAGTATTAGCTTCTTTATGTATAATTGTAATATTGCAACTATTCAAGGCTGAGATCAGCCAAATTTGCCTTGCGAACGCAGTCAAAGCTGGAACTCTCCCAGCTCCCGAAGCTAGGACCTGTTGTGACACTAGATTATCAGTATTGACTATAATACTAAAGTTCCTGGGACACGGCGGCATAAGCACCTTGAGTGCTGTTACCAGATTAAAGGCTTCCAGCTGGTTTATGTATTTTAGTCTCAGTCCTACATCTACCGGATACTCCGCTGCATAATACGCAACTGGGGAGAAAGCCGCCCCCCCCCCGCCTTCAACGTTGAGTCACACTCTATTAGCCACTGAAGAACCGGTGTCACCGGGAGAAGAACCACTGTATTGAACTGCAATGCAAATGTTGGAAACCATTCAATATCTTTCAATATATCATCAGAGAACGGGTGCTGGCCAACGTTGGGGGAAGCCCTAACCGCCGCCAGGACACGATTCATGAATGTCCTCGCCGGGTTGATACATTTCACAATATGTTGCATCTTTCCTGCGATACTTTGCAATTGCTTCTTTGAAGCAACCCGCTTCTCTTTCCAAGACCGACACTCATCAAGGACGTCGGTTAGCTTCTTCTCTGGAATGGTGACAGTTAGATTAGGCGCATTTATACAGAAACCTAGCCATACCAGGTTGTCACTCACTGTCACTGGGAAAAAAACAGATTAAGAAGCATAATAAGAGAAAAGGACTACAAATTCACTACTTCAGAGCTAGTCTATTAATTAGGCCTATTCATTGGTACGATCAACTTCTGTCATCTATGAGCCTGACAACAATTTGAGTCAATCCTTTCTTTCAGACTCAGGATTATGGTAGTTACATAATTTGGTCCATAGTAGGTAGATATAACAATCGAAGTGAAAAAGAGTATGCCACCTCAATAACCACACCCATGCTGTGAGCAAATGTTACAGAAAAGATCTTCCACTGCTTCAGGTCAAATTCTGATATTATTGTAAATATTCAGTACTAGAATATTTTCCGTTACTTATGAGCATGAATTAATAATACTGAGGGAGGTAAATGAAAACCATTGCCACACTCCACCGCCGTGGAGTGGGGAGGAAACCTGGGACATTGAGTGAAAACAGCTAGGAGTAACAGCCAACTATGCCCATGCAGCATGGAAAAAACCCACCGGCAGAAACCGGGTGGAGGCCGGGAAGATGAATCGGCGTGTGACAGCTAGCAGAGACCATGCAGCAGGGTGGCAGCCCACCGGCAGAAACCGGGGTGGAAGCCGGGAACGACTGGTGAAGCTGTTGAAGGTGAGTTACAGGACGCCAGCCAAACGGGGGCGTGGCAAGGTTGCAGTTGTTGAGTCCGTCGACTCCTGTTCAAAAACTTAGATCAAGAAATGACCCGATTAGGAGCAGTCACTTTCAGCGAGATAACAGATGGGAGGCAAATTATAAACAATTAATATAATACACATCACTGCTCCATATCAAGTCCTAATACTTATGACTTTGACAGCTATAGTCACATTCTATTATTTCCGAGCATGAGTAGAATCTCAAAGCAAGTGGTGAAATGAATATAAACGTACCAGTGAGCAGCAGTCACTGTCACTGTGTTACACTGATGCGAGCCCAAAAATAAGTAAACAGCCAATATAATTAATTTTACGATTCATAACAAGTTCTATTAATTATGACAAATCAGGCTATAGTCGCATTCTGTTAATTATGAGGTTGACTGTAATAATATTAATAATGAGACGTTGAAATCGCAGAGAATTGAACCACTGAGGAGGAGTCACTGTCACCATAGTAAACAGAAACGACCAAGCGTTCTAACTATTATATATGGCAACAACCTTGTTTGTTTAAATGGATATCTTAGTTTGTTGATACCAGAATCAGGAGCATCCCGAAATCAGTCATGCGCGAGGAGTTTCAAACTAGTCATTCAGCCACTTGCTACTCAGCACTGAGGCGGCGGGCCAGGAGACCCATTCTGTTATTTATGAGCATGACTATAATAATGCGACTACTAAAAACGAAGAAACATGAACCAGCATGCAGCAGTCAGTGTCACCATGGTAAACAGACCCGACCAAACGTTCTAATTATATATATATATGATAAAATAGCTTGTTTGTTTTAATTATGACTATTCAGTAATAATAAATACTGTAAATTTTAGCATGACTCAATTCTGTTATTTAAGAGACTGCTAAGTGAAGAAAGTGAGTCTCCGAGGAGCCAGTGCTATCACCTTGCATTCAGTCAACACACCTGTAGGTATGTTGACATCCCCGCGATGCGCGGCCGCCGTGTCGTCCCGGCTCGCTGTGATCGCGAATGTGCAAACGGGTCTGGACAACTCGACCAAAATCGCTTCTCATTGGCTAAATAATGGTGTCAGAGGGAAACCCCGATGACGTCATAGTTAAGGAAACCTCTCCCGATATCCTCGTTTTCGAATTTTTAATTTCTGTTGCTTAGTTCATTCGTGACATTCTTTCAATCATTTGCATTACTTTTCGCATGCTCAAATCGGTTCAAAATTACTTTGGACGTAAATAAAAAATATATAGACGTAATTATTAATGTCTTTTCTCACTATATACCAAATATTATCATCCTACTATATGTCGAACGTGGTTGATTTTGAAGGGCAAAGTGTCATGGTTTGCGCGACTTTGGCGCGGGGTGCATGCCTTGTGGGGAGGAGGACTTCTGACACTCTAGTGACACTCTAGTGACAGGCTCACCTCTGCGTTGCTCAAATCGGTTCAAAATCACTTTGGACGTAAATAAAAAACATATAGATGCAATTATTAATGTCTTTTCTCACTATATACCAAATATTATCATGCTCCTATATGTCGAAAGTGGTTAATTTTGATTTGGAAAGTGTCATGGTTTGCGCGACTTTGGCGCGGGGCGCATGCAGCGTGGGGAGAAGGAAATGCACTCGTACACACACAAAACCACTTTGGACATAAATAAAAAACATGTAGACGCAATTATTAATGTCTTTTTTTCACTATATACCAAATATTATCACGCTCCGATACGTCGAAAGTGGTTAATTTTGAATCATACAGTGTCGTGGTTTGGCGCGGGGCGCATGCCTCATGGGGAGGAGGACTTCTGTCACTATAGTGACAGGCTCACCTCTGCCATGCTCAAATCGGTTCAAAATCACTTTGGATGTAAATAAAAAATATGTAGACCCAATTATTAATGTCTTTTCTTTATTTTTGAATCGGAAAGTATCATCTGTGTCAACTGTCACCTCTGCCTTGGGCAACTTGTGTGCATGGGGAGGAGGACTTCTAAGTCTCACCTCTGCCTTGCGCGACTTGTGCCATGGGGGAGGAGGGCTTCTGACATTCTGAGATTCTCAACTCTGCCATGCAACTTGGGGTATATATGCTGGTTGTCCACCACCATCTTCATTATACCTCCTGCTGCTGACCGGGTCTCTCATTCACTTCTCAGGTGCTTTTCATTATATCTTGAGGACATTTTTAGAAAGATGCCACCTAAGAAGAAGAGGAAAATCCAGCAGCCTACTGATGAAAAGACAGGATTAAAACGACAGTACCTGGTGGAGAAATTTTCTGTTTTTCCATCTGATGGCAAGGATTTCTTGAAGGGACATGTTTTGCACACATACTTCCATGTATGCAACAGTAGTCGTGCTGACACAACGAAAGAACTCATCAAACATTTTCTTCCATCGTCAGTTGATCAGGATGTAATGCAGCGTCTCCTTAATAATGGCATTAAGAGAGCAGTGGAGGCAGTTTCAAAGTTCAAGAAACTTACGGACACCGGGCAGAAAATGAAATTTGATGCTCTGTGTTGGGAACGTTTGGATATTATCCAAGGTGTTCTTCCTCCGTCTCCATCAAATAGCGGTTATTCTGAACCACAGGAACTTGCTACAATGCATCACAAATCACCTGTAAATACGAGGACAGTTGCTAAATGCAAGAATTGCCAGATTCTGCGCAAAACTGCAAGAAATCTACGTGAGAAGCTCTTGAAGGTGCGGCGGGATAGAATAGCAAGATTTAAAGAGCTTGCTGCTAAGAAAAGAAAAAAAGATTCTACATCGAGGCTGAACCAGAAAATTAAAAGAAAGGACTCTCAAATAAAGAAGGCCAAGGAGATGCTGGACTCTTCCAACCTTGCTTCACGTCTTGCTAGTGCAATCAAGGAGGTGTCATCACTTGAGAAGAAGCACAAACGTATAATAAGGTACAACAAACAGCCTCAGAAACAATTGTTTTCTCCTGACACTGACACTTCCATGTCCACATACATTGAAGACTTACAAGCCCAAATTGCTGACAAGAACTTGGAAATATTCAGTTTGCAAGATGAGAAACTGAAATTGGAAGATCGTGTGCATGAACTGGAGGAGGATATCAAGTTGACAAAGACTGATGGAAAGACATACTCTCCAGAAATGAGAATGATGGTGTATGAAGGAATCATCAGCCAGACACCTACAGCACATATCCCAAAGATAATCAAGAACATCTCACGTCGCTGTGGTGTGACATTAAACAATATTCCTGCCAGGACAAGCGTTGAGGCAATGGCTCGTGAATTAGGAACAATCGCGGAACTACAAACTGCAGAAACCCTAATCGCAAATCAACACAATACCATTGGATTTGATGCCACAACCCAGGAGGGGAGTCATGTAAATGAGATTCATTTTACCACCGCAAATGAATGTTTGTCAGCCGCTGTGGATGAATTACCGGGGGGCACTGCAGAGGACTATCATGCCCACATATGTGAGACAGTTGACAATCTGGCATCCGTATATGTGTATTTTAATGAAGATAAGGACTATCAGGATTCGAGAGAGAAGATAATATCAAATATTTCAAATTCTCTAACCGATCGGTGTGCAGCTAACCATGCGACCATTCGAATTGTAGAGGAAACATGGGGTAAGAATATTAACGAACTGAACTGCCACCTACACCCCTTAGATTCTACTGCCACAAAAGCAAGAGCAGCATTGAAATCCTATGAGAAAAGAGAAAAAGTACAAAAAAAGATCAAGGGATCAGATTGTTTAGCTGGAGATATTGTTATTCAAATGAACAAGTTACGATTTAAGGATTCCAAGGGTGACCCAAAGGGATTCTTAGTGTTCTTGGAGGAGAACAAGCTGCCAAGGGGAATTCTGCCCCGCTATAGGGGAAACAGGTTGCACATTTTGTTTCATATCTGTGGAATACTGACTGAACATTACACCTTGTTTCAGAAGTTCCTTGCACAAGGGCCGTCCCTTGGTGGCCTTCGTTCGTGTGTGCATGATGACTTTTGTTCTGTGGTGGGTCGTGTTGAGATGCAGGTGCTTGGTCTGCTAGGCAAACTGATGACAGGCCCATGGATGAAACAATTTTACACATCCTCAGCAGACCAGATAGACCATGTAGATGGAATTGGGCGTGTGAGGGAAGTGCTTGTGAGGCTGAAAGCTCTGATAGAGAGTCCGAGTGATACCCTTACCATGCAGAAGGATGTGTTTGATCGTGAGCTGGGCACTTCTGATGCTACTTTGCAAAAATTGAGAGAGGCACCAGTGGAGATGGACATTTTTAATAATTTGATGCAAGCATGCATTCTGGGGATTGTGGAGGTACTTGAAAGACAGTACAAGAGGTACTTTGAGATGGATATAAGTGACGTGTTGAGAGCGGAAACAAAGTCTTCACGATCCCATAATATTGATTCAGAGCAAATGATGGGTATGTTTGCTGCACTGAAAGCAAAGGCTCCTAGTGCTACTTTGTGCTACATTTCTTGTAAATTAAGAACAGTTAAAAACAAAACACTTGAATATCTTGACAACATGGATTCAGAAAGAAGGGATAGGATCATACAAAAGGCCATCAATCTGGGACAGAAACAGAGAAAGACGAAGAGGAAGAAACAGAAGGGACTGATAGAAGAAATGGCTCGAAGGCTGGCAGATAAAGAGCAAAAAAAGGATGAGAAAATGAGAAGGGGGATCGAGAAGAGTCTCAAGAATATGAAGACGATGGATCAAAGTGCTGTGGAACAGGAATTTCCAAATCTGAACGAGGCTCAGGTGGAGACTTTGGTGGATCTGTTAACCGGAAAATCTGTTGGCCACAATATTTGTCATATTTGGTATGAAGCTGGTGATCAGGTGCCATACACTGGCCTAATTGAAAAAGTAATTGGTCAGCGCAAGGACAAGAAATATGTTGTTTCCTACTGGTTACTCCAGGACACTATTGATAATGCCACTCAACATCGCATCTCTGTGTATGCCCTTGGGGCGGACTTCATATTGAAAGATTTGATGATCTAATTAGGGATACAGCATTGATTGTTATATTGTCACTTTATTTTGTGTGGGACTGATTGTGTGATTTTATTACGAGCTATTATTGTGGGAGAAATCATGCAAAAATCTGTTAAATATAATGAAAATTAAGTAAGTTCTGGGATCTTTTGTCTTTGAGCTACTCTTCAAGATTAATTAGTTAATTTGATAATATAATTAGGGATACAGCATTGATTGTTATATTGTCACTTTTCTTATGTGGGACTCTTTGTGTGATTTTATTACGATCTCTTCTTGTGGGAGGAATCATGCAAAAATCTTGTAAATATCAATAAAATTAAGTATTTTCTGGCATATTTTGTGTTTGAGCTACTCTTCTGAGATTAATTAATCAATTAATTAGTTAATTACTTACTAATACAAAATCAGGCTTTGATGCAGCCTTAGAATGGACCTTTTCTTGTATATAATCTATTACCTAAATCATGTAAATATCATGTAATTTAAGGAAGTTATGGTATATTTTGTGGTTGAGCTACTCTTCAAGATAATTAATTAATTAATAACATAATTAGTTAATTAAATAATTAATAATACAAACTCAAGCCTTGATGGAGCATTAAAGAGGACTTTTTCTTCTCTTTAATCTATTACAAAAACCATGTACATATCATGAAAACTACTGAAGTTATGCATTTTTTTCATTCAGTTTGCTTTGTTTAGGGTCACGCCCATTCCCTTTGTTTCAGTCTAATTATAGGACACAAAAACATGCGATTTTAAATAAATATAAATTCATAACTTTCTTAATACTTGACCAATATGCATGATCTTTGTGTTATTTAAAAGCATTTGTTTGGCTCTTTATAATGGTATGAGTATCATTTCTATATGGTAAATTTAAAAAAAATTCCAACATACCTAACACCTGACGAACATGGAAAACAAAAACTTTCAAATACCTCAACTCTTTTAATTAAGACTATTCCGTGGCAATAACACACTCTGCATGTGAGAGCATGACTTACTAAGTTACAAGTAAACAGAATAGTACCATGACGAGAATGAGCCGGCGAGCAGCAATTTTCGTGTTACACGGTAAGCCCCACGGAGAGCCGAGGCCGGTGCAAGGCCTAGAAGGAACCGTTCCGCTTGAACGGCCGTCTATGGGCGTAACTGACACTGTACGACAGTACCAGAGGCAAGGAACGATACCAGAGCATAAAGAATAATGCATGCTTCATAAGATATTCTAACACTACTAAGAACAGTCTAAGCTTATATTCAGTCAATTATTAACATGAGAGAAAACTTAACCTGAGGACACAAACTGGCAAGTAGGAACGATACTGTCACGTTGGTAAACACGGTATGCGAGTGCACATGAAGCGACTAGCAGGAACGGGATCACACGGAAGAGTGAAGTAAAACTGAGTGTCAGGTAAGAAAGCAGTGCGGTCGAGAAAATAGTGCGTGAAAGTAGTGCCAGTGTTCCCGCGTCCAAATTATCCATGTTGACTCGCCAACATGCGTCATGTCACCAAGTACTGATGCACTCACTGAATCGCTACAATGTATGTCCTGCGAAATCCTAGCACAGTGTCTATAATAAAATAATCTATTTAATTTATAGAATGATCATCTACATCTTGTTTGTTTGTTTTAACTTGATTCCAGCCAATTTCTGATTGTGCAATTTGAACTACATAAATAATACCAATCATACCCACTTTTTGTATATGCTATAGATTAAGTCCCTATGTAAAATATTCTGGTTATAAGGGAATAAGTTTATCATAGTAGATACTTGTGATAGAATATTCAAACCATCTGGGTGGTATGTTTCGCCAAAGCCCAGGCTCTTTCCTCCACCTACTCACACATATTATTATAATGACTTAGATAAGAGTGTCAGCCTCCCCACCCCCCTACAACGAATCAAACACAATGCAAAGCATTATGACTAAACCGGTCAAAGTCATGATAAGGCCTTACTAGCAATTAAGGAAATTAACAAGTTACTATTGAAATGGGTAAATGGATTACCATGAAGTATGAAAGATAAATGGTGTAGGTAGAATTTGGATTTTAGGGGTTTGTTATCTATAAACCTGTTAAGAAGAGCCAATAACAAAACTAAAATTATTACTGAAACAACAATTCTAAAGATTTGAATCAGATTTGACTAGTGCTGCCCAGTGATGAAAACAAGTGTCAACACACTTATCCATTATGGATGGCAAATAAATTCATCACAAAACGGGCCCGGACATAAAACAAATAAATCACAAAAGGGGGGTAAAATTGGTGTCAGAATATGTATGCCACAATTAAATTGGTATTTTTCACTTTAAATATCCAACATGTGCGATTTAAAATAACATACTCCAAATGAAAGTAGGGTAGATTAGTATGATCCATCTAATAGGCCTATAGGCTATTTATCTTTTTAAAAATTACAGAAATTGAAAAACCATTAGACTGCAACAACTGTCAACATTAATATTGGAGCAGTCCAGATAAGACCTAGATGTAGTATGCAGGATTTTAAAAAAAATGTTACATCACTTCGAAAATATTTGTTTAAATAACTCAATGCTAACAATTTAACAATCAGGTGATAATGACAAATGATATATTCAGATTTACCCTATTAGATAAAAGATTCACCCTGTAGTCATACATACATGGCGCACATAGGCCTACATGGACACATACATGGTGCACATATGCCTACATATGGACACATACACCACCCACATGGCAAGGCAGTCATAGTGTTCAGATGGCTCAGCATCTGATATAATTAGCTGTGTGACCAGGTAGGAGGAGCCTAGTTCGTTGGTTGGTTGTTGGGGTTTTATGTCCTGGCAACATTTAAGACCATATCAAGACGGGGGAGGAGCCTGCATAGAATATTACCTGTTATTCAATGAAATAATAAAAGAAGACTCTTACTTGAAATAAATATGCATTTTGATGCATGTATATTTTTTGTTATTGTCATGGGGGGTGATGAAAATGGGAAATATTGCGCCTAGAGCGGGACTCGAACCCACATCTCTTTGCATTCCGGGCCAGTGTGCTAACCATTACCCCACCTAGGCTCCCTGATATCAACACACTCCCCACGCCTACCTGTCTATGTGGTTACTTGCCTGAGAGGTCAGTGCAGACCACTACACTCGTCCCCCTGGAATTGTAAGTCTTGTAATGCTTACAATTACATACATACAGGCAATGCACTAACACATACATACACAGGGTAGGTTCAACAACCATACAGCGCAAAGCTTGTACAGGATCCTGATCACGGCAACCAGTGTCATGGGGCGATGAAAATGGGAAATATTGCGCCTAGAGCGGGACTCGAACCCACATCTCTTTGCATTCCGGGCCAGTGTGCTAACCATTACACCACCTAGGCTCCCTGATATCAACACACTCCCCACGCCTCCCTGTCTATGTGGTTACTTGCCTGAGAGGTCAGTGCAGACCACTACATTATCTAATATTCCAAGGTGATTAAACTGGTTCTGGACATAACTATTATGTCCCCTGCTAGTTAAATTAGGAAATATGTTATCCTGGAAATACCAGAGCTTCAGTAAAAAAACAGTTGTTATTCTTGCATCTGTAAGGCTATTTTCTAGTACCATGGCTATTAATACAATTTGTCTATAAAGCTTTATGAAAACAAATTGAAGTTGAAGTTCCATATTATTTTTGGTATTCCCTTCTATTGTGTTACATCCACAACTCAAATTTGGGAAAACATATAATGATCCTATGCATTTTTTTACAGTGCATTTGTATACTTAGAGGATCACAATATAAAAATTAATTGTTTCATGCAATAAATTTGATTAAATAATTGTTTTGATTAATGAATCTGCACTTGGTGATTAATAAGTCCACTCTTGGGGGTGGCTACTTAATTGGTTCTGTTTTTTCTGACAAAATGGTAACCTCAACTATCTTTTCCTTCATGTTACCAGCATATATACGGACAAGAGTTGGCTACTCAGCGAAACAATTAGGAAAATACATAATTTTAATTGTTGACCCTCATGTAACACTTTGGCCCCATTTACCATGAAATGACCCATATATATGCCAAATAGATTAGAAGATAGACATTCAAAATGACACATACTGTAATATGATCACAAACAGTTTTTATGGAAATGTCATGAATGTACCAATAACAGAAGGGAAAATAACTTCATTTTACCAAATTTGTTCAAATAAAAATGCACTAGAACTAGTGATTACTAATATATAATAATGGCATATAGATTTAATAAGCTACTGCTTCCCCTGGCTTAGTTCCCCACTGCAGTAAAGTGTACATGATTGTGGCGGGAAACCAAACTAGTGCTGACCCCTGGTGTTTGAAAAGATCACTGCACACATTTGTATAGCTGGGTTGGAGTAGTTTATTCCCAGCATGCACCCTCCAAGATGGCATGCCTTAGTACATACACAAACCGTCAGGTGGCAGCACCACCAGTGGATACCCACACCTAGTAGTATCGACACATCTCCCTCCCTCTATAAACATTGCAGACAGGGTTGGTAGATATACAGTGACAGGTATGAGATACGAAATACACATGAATAACACCCAACACATTACAGGCATTCATAGAGTAGAATCGTACATGACAGGTATAGTGCTTGGTTAGATATCTAATTTGACAACGGGTCGTCTTATCCTGCCTGAGCGCCTAACCTCGGTGGGGTTTTCCCCTACAGGTTTCCGGGTTACGACACTGCGAGGAGTGGGCGGGGCATTGTTTACCTTTTGAGGGGTCCTGTTTACTTCTCGAGAACCCTCGTCTGAACCACCCATGTTCTCCTCCCCTACCTCATTTTCTGGATATTCATAGTCTACACTTTCTCCCTCTGCTGGTCTGACTACATGGCCCTCATTCACCTTTAGGAGATGGCGCCTGTTGCGCCGGATATAGTTTCCCCCCTGGGTTTGGACTACGTATGATCTGGGGCCCACCTGCTCGCTTACTCTGGCTGTGGTGTCCCATTTCTCCTTCCTCACCCGGGCTACATCATTGTTGTTTAGGACAGGTAGGTCCTTAGCTGTGGCATTGTAATTTTCAATTTGTCGATTTCTCTGGGCCTCACCCCTGACGTCACTGAGCGTCATCTTGCTTCTACCCTGTAGTTTCGGGAGCCTAGTACTCAGTTTGCTGCCCATTAACATCTCACCCGGGGACATCCCCGTTTCCCTTGGAGCCGCTCTGTAGGTGAGTAGTGCTAAATATAGGTCCACCCCGCCTTCTTTGGCTTTGTTGAGAACTGACTTAACTATTCCCACTCCTCTCTCTGCATGCCCATTAGACTGGGGATACCTCAGACTGGAGGTTCTGTGTTCAAACTGATAGTCCCTAGCGAACTGTTTGAACCTCTCCGAGCTGAACTGGGGCCCATTGTCCGTCACCAGTCTTTGGGGAATCCCATGTCTGGAAAACATACTTTTTAGGTGGGTTACTACTGTCTCTGACGATGTGCTCGCCAGCATTGTAATTTTGGGGGAGTTGGAATAGTAATCTATGCATATTAGATACTCGTTCCCCTCCCAGTGAAATAAATCTGCTCCGACTTTCTCCCAGGGTCCCCACTTTATTTTCTCTTCCTCCGTGGAAAATGATTCTTTGCCCTGAGCTGGCCTATACTTTTGACACACTGAGCACCCCTGGACAAACTCCTCTTTGTCCCTGTTCATGTTGGGCCAATATATTGCATCTCTCGCCACACGTTTCTGTTTCTCAATGCCCAAATGACCCTCATGCACCCTTTTCAGCATCTCCTTTCGCATGCTGACTGGAATGATTATGCGGTCCCCCTTAAGAATTAGGCCATTTACTATACAGAGATCTTCCCTGAATGGGGCATATGTGGGGCACTCCCCATTTTCCCATCCGTTTAGTATGTTGTTCTTTACTGCTGAGAGTACCTCATCCTTACACGTCTCTGTGGCTATCTTGTCTAGCTGTGCTTGTGTCGCTGACACTGCCTGGTATACAATGTTTACCTGAGCCTCGACTTCTACCTCTGTACTGGATCGTTTACCCTGTGACCTGTTAGCCCTAGACAACGTATCGGCTATATAGAGATGCTTCCCCGGGGTCCACACTAGCTCATGCCTGTACCTTTGCAGTTTTAACATTAACCTTTGTATGCGGGGTGTCATGTCATTTAATGGTTTTTTGGAAAGTGGGATTAGTGGTTTGTGATCTGTTTCTAACGTTACTTTTTCTAACCCGTATATGTATCCGTGAAATTTCTCGCACCCGTAGACTAGTCCCAAGCATTCCATCTCGATTTGTGCATAGCGCTGCTCGCATTCTGTCAGACCCCGTGCCCCATATGCTACTGGCTTCCAGTCTGGGTTGTGCCACTGTAAGAGGACTGCACCCAGGCCGTCTTTAGACGAATCTGTGGAAACCTTGGTTGGTAACTTTGGGTCATAGTAGGCCATCACCGGCATTGACGCTAATATGCTTTTGATGTCAGCCCATTCTGACTCATGTTCTGGCCCCCAGTTCCACATGACCTTTTTACATAGAAGAGACCTTAGATTCACACATTTATTTGCAAGGTTTGGGATGAACTTCCCCACATAATTTATCGAGCCGAGTGCTCTCTGGACATCCTCTTTGCTCGTCGGCTTCTTCATGTTCATAATGGCAGAGATGATCTCTGGTGACGGGCTAATCCCCTTATTCGATAATGTCTCGCCTATGAATGTTATCTCTGACTTGTTTAACCGACACTTCTCCCAGTTCATCAGCAGTCCGTATTTGTTAATCCTCTGCTTCACACTGTCCTGCCTCGCTTGGTGTACTGTCTCATCTGGACCCCACACTAGAATGTCATCCATAAACACACGGACCCCCTCTAGATCCCCGA